>BROG01000075.1:1580000-1740302 GCA_030159075.1 Atrina japonica | reverse complement strand
ATGTCCTGGTTCCCGTTCACGTTCATTTGGAATCCATCGTTACACCTAAAGATCCCCTGGACCCCTCTACGTATCCCATGAAAAAGAAAAGGAAAGTCGGTGATCGCTTTTGTAGGGTGTATTTGGAGACTTTCGGGGTTTTATGCGTCTCCTGCTGCTTTAATAGAATAGATAAGAGACGGTTTTCTAGAGCCTTTCAATATGCCACTGATCGTTTAAAAGTACTCTCACATAAAAATACTATTCAATTAAGGTGTGACTCAACTTTAGATCGATTCGTGATTGAGTTAAAGGCCGATCCATCTATTCCGTTTCATTTTTAATATTTATTCCAAGTCTACTAGGTTATAAACTTGGCTTTGAAGCCATTGAAATGCATGAGGGTACGACTAAATGTATCGACGTCACACAATTCCACGGTCATGTCTGCAGTAACATTGCCGAAAGTCAAATTATGGGTTCACAATCGTTACTGTTATTACGCGTGGTCCCTTTTCAAACGGGTCAATCGCTCAATCATCAACATTAGGAACCTTATCATTACAAGTATGTGGGATTAAATAAAAAGTATTATGATACCTTTGAAATGCAATTGAGAGATGACATGGGAGGTAAAGTTTATTTTCTAGGTGGCAAAGTGATTGCCAAACTTCAATTTCATCGTGTGATTTAATCGTAAAATGAAGTGCATCATAGGACTTTGGTCAGTAGATGACCGAGAGTCATCGTGTCAACATCTTGTATTTGACATCTATCAATATGAGACCAACGAAAAGAGAAAATAAAATGTGACAAAAGAAGAGATGAAAATACCAAAGGGATTGAAAGGGGAGAAACAGAAAGATGAGAAACAGAGAGAAGAGAAAAAGAGAGAAGAAGAAGAACAGAGAAAGAATGGGGAAAACGATGGAAAAGACAGAAGGACAGAGTCAAGAAAAGACAGAAGGACAGCAACAGGAAAAGACAGAAGGACGGAGAGATGAAGGAGAAGAACAGGGACAGAGAGTGAAAAGAAAGAGGGGACGCCCACGAAAAGTATCCATAGAGAGAAAAGACAAAGAAAAAAGAGAGGAAGGACAGATGGAGGAAGTGAAAAGAAAGAGGGGACGACCACGAAAAGTAGAACACGAAGAAATACCTCATGATATTTTAATGGTTATACGAAAATGATTAAGCGATTGTCGTCAGTCTCCCATGTACGTTGACACTTTTCATTTACAATTAAATGATAATAATGGTAACCGAGCAGGCATGATGTATCATGTGTATAAAGAACAACGGCAACTAGCATGGGATCCTTTTGGTCATAGTGTAGACGTACCGATGATACAATTTGTGTTTCAGGACAAAAAACGAAGAAAATATGAATGATATAAAAATAGACTTTATGGAGCTTATAAAAAGGGGCGTGAATCAACATAATCGACAATTCACTCTTAGACACGAAGTAAAGAACATCAAGTATGGACACTTTATTCTTCTCGACTATGAATGCTAGTCAGATCGTCACGGATAGTACTCCCTTGAATCGAGACCCGATGGATAGTGTACCACGAACCCATCGAGAAGATGGTACTGTACCGAGAGGCAATCTGATAGAAGTACAAAGGAGTCCACCTACAGAAAGGAGACAGTGTGTGACCACTTTTAAAATGAGACCTGCTACCGTCAGAGGATTATTGTTTCATCAGGAATTAAGAATACCTATAGCCTTACCTAATTTTTGTACGTATGAATCCAGGTACATGGCGTTTAAAGATCACTGGCCAAAATATCTACCGGGACCTAAACAGACAGAATTAGCCAGAGCAGGATTTGTGTATTTAGGGAACAGTGACCACGTTCAGTGTTTTTATTGTGGCATCTGTTTAAAAGATGATGCTTATACAGAACATCGACGTTGGTCTAAAGATTGTGCTTTCAGTCAAATCGTGATATAAAAAACAAAAAACCCTGTGTGGAGCCTCCCTTTTTGTGTCAGACAAGTGCATGACGTGAACGTCTAAATATAGAATAGGAAGAACGGGTATAAAGTAAAGTGAAGTTTAGCCACCGACGTAGCCATCATTTTAATCAGTCATCAACATGAGGTATCCAGGATTGCCTCAGACGCACCCTAATTATTCCCTAATTGTATATCTTACGTAAAAACTTATTAAAAATTGATCTGGTGTTTGTGTATTATATCTTGGTATAAAGTGTACACTTAGAGTTTAAGCATAGTATCTACACGGTAGACACAAAGGTAAACAGAGTGATATGGTGTAAAACACAATTGACAAACTAAGAGAAAGAGTATGGCAACTTTCTTGAAGGATACCAAGAGTAATAGTGTGTAACACTTAGACATTTAGAGTATAAGAGATACAGAGAGAGAATAAGGGTATACAAAGGATCTATGTTTATTGCTGAGACTATGGAACTGCTGTTACTCTAATTAGTTATAGATTTCTTTTCGTAAAACGTTAGGTGGCCCTGAAAAGGGCCGTTTGTGGTTTTGGCTTTATATGCCATGGCGTAAAAAGCATTTTACACGTTTGCGCCGCCGTCTTTCTCTTTTTTTTTCAAGCTTCATTAACTCTACCCACTCATCGATGTTCGTTAGCCATCCCACCTTTCTTCCCACTATATCTGCGCAAAACATCGATTCTTCTTTTTCTTCTTCTTCGCCCCACATGTTTATGCATTCAGTCATGATGATGCAATGACTATATAGTCTTAGACATACTCAGCAGTGTGTGACGTCACACGTCGCGTGAGCGTTTCTTCTACTTGTTGAACATCATTTGGAGAAACCAAAATGGAGAGCATCTATACAAAAGCTATTCAGAAAATTATTCAGTTACAACAGAAGATAAAAATGACCACGATGAAGTGTGATCGCTACTGTCAGGGCATACTGATGAATCTCAATCAGAGATGGAGGCAATTGAAACAACAGCAAACCTCACAGAAAGTCAGGGATCAACTCGACCGGCAGTACTGACAGTGCTTAGACCAATAAGACCAATATGTTAATACTAGAAAACAGATTAGAGCTAGTTTTCGCCAACTGCAGATACCAATCATGACTATCAAGAGGAAGACAGGTGATCTACTGGAAGCAGAATGATGCTTACCTCTGAAAAAGGGAAGGTGTTATTGTCAATATTAGTAACATATCAATCAGCCCTTTCAGGGCCACCGAACTCATTAGAAAAGTAATCTAAACTGTATTGAGATATGTTACACATAATAAGTACTCTATAAACACTCCTTCTCATACCCCTATAATTCATCTCATTGTATACACTGCACATTCAGGTTAAGGTTTCTTTTCGTAAGATATAAGTGGTCCTGAAAAGGACCGTTGATTTTTAATATCTGCCATGATTCATGAACAGAATCTCTTCGTGTTTGTCCATTTTTACCGGATTTATATCTGTGTCCTTGACATTCTATTGATTTATACTTTGGTATCTGAAATTTTGATATTTTTACCACCGAGTATGTGTCACTGCTGGTGGACATATTGTCCCCGAGGATACTTGTCACTCGGTACATATGCATTTAATGGATAAAAAAGTACCAAAACATTGCATACTGGATGGCACGGCGCCCAGTATAAAAAGGTGTCCTTCTGCGAAGTCTATCGGGAGCACAGACTCGCAGAGATTGTTTGGTGCTCCCCGGGTTGTCCTTCGGGACATTAACAATTTAACATTTGTACAGTCAAAAGATGACCATTTATGGTATAAACATAATAATGCTTATGTTCCCATAAAAAATTGTCAGATTCCACTTGACGACATTTTTGATAGTCCATTTTCAAATAATATACCAACAATTTCTAAATGTTCTGTCAAAAATTGTAAAACATGTCATATATTAATAACGGATCAAGTGTTCACCAGCAATCTGACAAATAGGCATTACAACACCAGAAGCTGGGATCATCTAGACTGCAAATCATCTAACGTTGTTTACGGAATTGAGTGTACCTTGTGTGGTTTGATTTATGTTAGCGAAACTAAGGGGCCCTTAAATAAAAGAGTATCTGGTCATCGATTCGAGATTAATAATGGGGGTAACCAGATACTCTATCGACATTTCAAATCTCCTGACCATTCCATCTTGTCTATGAGAGTTCGTATAATTGAAAAAATATACCACTGGACCAACAATCCCACCTTGAGTACCCCCTTCCGTAGACAACGTGAAGAATTTTGGATTAAACAGCTTGGCACTGCATATCCCTATGGATGTAACGATAATATCCAAAGTGTAGGCAATCTATCAAGCCCACTGTGTAATGGTGTGTTAATGTGATGGAACTTTTTTATTTCTAACGTAAGACGTAAACGAAGTCACAGACATCGATCGTACAACCGACCCTACATACATGATGTCACTTTTTCATCTCTTTTACCTTACGTTAACAAAAAATTGGGTCTTCATCACATTCGCAGCAAACTTTATTCTGTTCCTTTTACAAATCTCAATAAACTTTTTCAAGAAGCAAGAATGAAATCCGTACACGGATTCTTCAACCCAGAATACATACTGAACTCCATTATAATGGACATCGCTTATCACAGACTGTTTAAGCCTGCACGCGTTACATACGATGACTGTTCTGAACAGAAACGTCTTTTCTTTAAACTTAAATTCACAAATAAAGGTATAGACGCTTTAAACATTGGCAATGTTCTAAAGCACAAAAAAGTTCGGTCCTGTATTCCACCATATTTTAAACTGAAGACCATGCCTTGCATTTCATATAGCTATACACATAGCATCGCATCCATGCTATTCAATTACAAACAGGTTTTGCAGTGCCTAGACATCAACCATCTTCTACACAACACTGTCACATGTTTCATGTGCTTCATCTCCTTTCAAATACAATACTATCGGGCATGTCATTACCGGCGACGTTTCTATTGTTGAAAATGAAAGCCTCAAAAATCTTATTTTAAGGGGCCCTAAATACCGGGAAGCCCGTTCCTTCAATTGGCATCAGAATTTCAGTTTAGTTATGGATTCTGCCGAAGATTATGCCAGACGATGGGCCAAACATAAAGACGTAGAACCAGCCACTTTGTCTGAATGGCTGAAAGCCATACGATGGTTGATAAAATCTCGTATTCGAAAACTTAAAGGGACTATGAAAACACGTTATCCCTCTGTATTTAATGATCCAGAAGTAGTAACTGAACTGGATAGGTTACATGACCAATATGTACTGGTACCAGCAGACAAAGCCTCAAATAATATAGTTTTTATTTGTAAGGCACATTACTGTAATTGTTTATTAGAAGAACTTGGGTTTAATACGAAATCTGGAAATCCTACATACACACGTAGCTCACTTTCAAAGGACGAGATCCTTCAAAATCACGTGTCCGTATTACGCTCATTTCATATACCTACAACGGATACCGATTTCGAGCTACCACATTTATACTGGATACCTAAACTTGATAAAACCCCATATAAGCAAAGATACATAGCAGGATCCAGCAAATGTTCTACCAAACCTTTATCTTTACTCCTTACCAAGATATTGACAGCCATTAAGGAGAAACTTCAACAATACTGTACAGTTGCTTATTCCAGAAGCGGTGTAAATCAGATGTGGATACTTAAAAATTCTAAACAGCTTTGAGAAAATTTGAAGGCACACAATTTTTCTTGAATTCACAGTATCAAAACTTATGACTTCTCTACTGTTAACACTACTATTCCACATACAAAATTAAAAGAAAGACTTTTCAGCATCATAGACAACTGCTTTTTCACTAAAGGTGGTACCCGTAAATTTAAATATCTAGTGATTGGCTATCAGGATACTTATATCGTCAAACACCACTCTGATTCTACACATAAATATACTGAAGTTGATATAAAAAACATGCTGGAATTTCTAATAGACAATATATTTGTAATGTTCGGAGATGGGGTCTTTCAACAAACTATCGGCATTCCTATGGGAACCAATTGTGCTCCTTTATTGGCCGACCTGTTCCTTTATTCATACGAAGCAGACTTCATTCAGAAGCTGCTGAATCAAAAGAAGAAAAAGTTAGCGGTGTCCATTGATTTTGCATTTAGATATATCGACGACGTTTTGTCAATTAATAATGACAATTTTCATACATATGTTAATGCGATATATCCCAGCGAACTAGAAATCAAAGATACAACAGAATCAAGTACACACGCTTCATACTTAGACATTTTACTTAAAATAAACACAGACGGGAAATTAGCAACTAAGCTATACGATAAACGCGACGATTTCGGCTTTCCCATCGTAAATTTTCCACATTTTAGTAGTAATATCCCTCAGTCACCCGCATATGGAATTTATATTTCACAAATGACCCGATATGCCAGGGCGTGTACAACATATGAAGATTTCATATACAGAGGTAAACTACTCACTGACAAATTATTGACACAGGAATATCGAAAAACCGCGTTTAATGTCAACGTTCCGAAAAATTTTACGGTCTGTATAATAGTCTTGTTTGCGACTACTCTGTTTCACTACGTGAAATGTTGAGTTGCCTTTTCGTTGGGCGGTTGTTGAGACGTCTGTACCAAATGTGACGAGGATACACTCCTCACTTGTTTCGTTGGACTTGACTGTGGACTCACGGCGGGTGTGACCGGTCGACAGGTGATGCTTACTCCTCCATGGCACCTGATCCCACCTCTTGGTTTCCAGAGGTCAGTGTTTGTCCATTTTTACCGGATTTGTATCTGTGTCCTGGACATTCTACTGATTTATACTTTGGTATCTGAAATTTTTATATTCTTAAACGGCAAACACTTTTCGTCCATCTGCTTACGTTTTCTCTCTTCTCGCCCAAACCGCAATACAGAATTGAGAAGTACAATTCGTCTCAGATGGACATCTTCTTTAACAATCTTTTGTAACTTCTCTTTTGTATCACGAATAATCTGTTTGGTATCATATACCGTCGCAGGTTCGTTTTCTTGTTCCATTGCGTACTCCATTGCATACTCCATGTTTGATTTTTTTATCACTCTTAGACTGATTTCTCCTAGGCGTCTAACACTGCTTGCTTTTTCATTGGTGGAATCACGTCCCCAACGACGCATAAATCATCAAAGAGGTCAAAGTTGATGAGACGAAGTACGTCGCGTGCGCTACACTAGTCATATAAAAAGCCGTGCGCGTCTATTATCACTGCGCTTCGATTCAGAAGACAATGGTTCAACTGATTACTGATTGTAGCAGTATACCAGTGATTGACACTGCCATGTTTTGGAGGGTGAAGCCCCGTTACATATTAGAAAAATTGAAGACGGCGTCGGATGAGTGGGAATATTTTGAAAAGCAAAAGCTGGGCTGCTGAGATTTTGCCAAGACGCTGAGGCTCGTAGAAAACGGCATATTGCAGGTGCCTATAAGTCATAGGGGTTTTAACCCTAAAACCAACGGACATTTTAAGGGCCACCTATTTTATTCGAAAAGATACCTTAACTGAAAATATGCAATTTTTGTGTGTGTTGTGTGGTACAGTGGTAAGTCTAACATATAGTAAGTGAATTTGAACATTCACTAGCTCTTTACGTGATCGATAAAATTTGTTAGATAGAAATCCAAACTAGTTTGCAAATCTAAAAATAGTAACTTTAAAAACTAGAGAAAAGTTTAGTTAGACCTCTGAGAGCTCATTTGGCTTCCGAAGCTCGAGGAGTCAACATCGTCTGAAAAAAATCCTCTGGGTGAGTGTTTAATTTTTTATTTTATATACAGAAGTATAAAATCGATATAAAACAATACAGATACTTTTTTCACTGTCTGAACTTGTTGAAACGACGTAAGTGAACAACTTTGTAACTTTTGTACTTCATAACATGCACACGTTGCAACTTTGAAAAATGAGAACGTTGCGCACTTGATCACTTTGCAGACTTGAAACATGAGAACGGTACACACTTGATCACTTTGCAAACTGTGAAACATGAGAACGGTACACACTTGATCACTTTGCAAACTTTGAGTACGTTACACACTTCATGTTCTATGTATCTCTCCTGCCGTGAGATTCGTCAGTCTCTCGTTTCCGGTAAAATGAAATATCCCTCATTAGCCGGGATTCCCCGTCTATCCATGAAACTAGATATCCCATGATTCCATATCCAAGATGGCTACCCTTCCAATACTTCCGGTTTCACTACCCAGCCTTCCCTCTCTTGTTTAGTGTATACAGTCCATATAGAGTAATCTCCCTTTGTTTAAACCCTAGAGTCTATACAGAGTAATCTCCTCTTTGTTCCCCATAGTCTATACACAGTGATCTCCCTTATGCCCCACCTATAAAGTCTATACAGAGTGATCTCCCTTTATTCCAAGCCTAGAGTCTATACAGAGTGATCTCGTTTTGTACATACTCATAAACTCATAAACTCTAGTCTTAGTACAATGATAACATGTTCAAGCTTGACTCACAGTTACAAGCTCGGCCTACCGATTCTCGCGCTTGCGCACTTGATACGGGATCGGCAACTCTCGCCGACTCTGGCGACACCTAATACTGATTTCATTCCAAGTCTCAAACATGTAAAAACCCAACGTTACGGTTCCGGTATGACGTACTTCTTGTATGACCTCACTTCCAGTATGACGCACTTCCGGCAATGACGTCACAGGCTGCTCCATGGCACGCATTTTGAATTGACCAATCAAAAGCCAGCATTCTGATGACGTCATCAGTGGCGGTTAAATTCAAAATGCGTGCTGGGGAGCTTTATATAACTACTGGGGGGGGGGGGGGGGGGGGGGGGGGGGGGGGGGGGGGGGGGGGGGGGGGGGGGGGGGGGGGGGGGGGGGGGGGGGGGGGGGGGGGGGGGGGGAGGGGGGGGGGGGGGGGGGGGGGGGGGGGGTGGGGGGGGGGGGGGGGGGGGGGGGGGGGGGGGGGGGGGGGGGGGGGGGGGGGGGGGGGGGGGGGGGGGGGGGGGGGGGGGGGGGGTGCACTGAATATTTTCAGCCCGGTCGGATCACAAAATGTCTACCAGACGGCCATCTAGGATTTTGACAAAAGTTTGTTATCGCTATTTCTTAGCAAGAGTTGAAGGGATCTTTATGAAATTTGACATGTAAATTCTCCCTGAGGTCTACTTGTACAATGCTTATTTTCAGGCGGGTCGGATGACAAAATGGCTGCCAGGTAGCCATCTTGGATTTTGACAATTTAAGTTTGTTATCGCTATTTCTCAGCAATAATTGAAGGGATCTTTATGAAATTAAACATATAGATTTTTCTTGAGGTCTAGTTGTGTACTATTCATTTTCAGGCGGGTCGGGTCGCAAAATGACTGCCGAGTGTCCTTCTTGGATTTTGACAATTAATGTTTATTATATATTTCTTGGAAACCATTTACATGTCTTCCCCTAGGCCATGTATATTCTTGTGTGTTATTGGTAGACACATTCATTGGTTTATGATTATAGAAAAGTCTTGTCCCACTACCTGAAATTTATATTTTTACTTATAACTTAAGAAAACTAAAACCATTCACAGCCCCACCCTTAAACCATATATATTTTGGATTGTTTTGGGGAGACACATTTTGTCATTGGGGGTCCTGCCCCACCATCTGATATATGTATTTTTACCTATAACTTAAAAACCGTTCAGAGCCCCGTCATTAAACCATATAGAATTTGGATTATTATGGGGAGACACATTTAGTGGTTCATATGTGGGTCCTGCTCCACCCCTGAAGTTTATATTATTCCTTATAATTTAATAACCGTTCACATCTCCATCCTTAAATTATATATATCACTGATATATTCCATTGATTGTTATGGGGAGACACATTTAGTGGTGCATATGCAGGTCCTGCCCTACCCCCTGGAATTTGTATTTTTGCTTATAACTTAAAAACCGTTCACATCTCCATCCTTAAATTATATATATCACTGATCATTATTTGGAACACATTCAGTGGTGTATGGGGGTCATTGGGGGTCCTGGCCCACCATCTGAAATATGTATTTTTACCTATAACTTAAAAACCGTTCAGAGCCCCATCCTTTATTGTTATGGGGAGACACATTTAGTGGTGCATATGTGGGTCATGTCCAACCACCTGAAAATTATATTTTGCTTATAACTAAAAGACGTTAATAGCCCCACCCTTAAACCATATATATTATTGATTGTTATGGGAAAAGACATTCAATAGTGTTTGTGGGGGTACTGCCACACCCCTGAAATATACACTTACTGCACTTTGCTATATTTGATATCAAAGCAGGGACCAACAAGACATATTATTACGTGTACTTCTTGTTTACTCAATGGAGGTCATGACCAGCATTTTAATTTTAGAGGTTGACAGGTATGGTTAAGCTATCTTGGATTATAACAGTTTATATTTGGTATTGTTATAATATTGTGATAAAGCACTTATCAGATATTGAAGTTTTAGTTCAAATTCATTGTTGAGCCACAAACAAAAAGAGAAAAGAACAGTCTGCCATAGATCAAATGAAGAACATTCGATGGTGGGCACCAGGATCCCTCTGGGATCTCTTGTTTCGAAATATACTCCTACATTCATTTCATTCTAAAGGAAATAATGAGTTTACAGGACTGTTAATATAATGATGTTGAAAATTGAAATAATCAAAACTACACAAATTCGCAAAAAAAAATTACAAAAAAGTAGTATTTAAAAAAAAACGTTTCTTTGTGATTCATTTGCAAACAATTTGCTTATAACCTAGATAATGACATCACTTCTGAGTGATCTTTTTACCTGAATGTGTGGGCAATCGGGTGTGTATTAAAAAATTTCCATGACAATGTTTAACAGACTCAATATTGCTCATAGATAGGCACCTGAATTGCTAGATTTTATCTAAATGTGTAGGCATTCCAGCGTATACTTTAAATATGTATGTGAGGGTATCTAATTGTGTACTTAAATAGTTTTATAATATAGAAATGTCAAACAAAGTTCACAATCAATATTGATATGCTGACAATTGTTTACTTGTCCCAGACACTAAAACTGTTTTTACTATATTCTACTTAAAAAAACAACAACAATTTTATGGGCGTGAGCTCCCCGACACCCCCTCTAAATCCGCCAGTGATAGAGAGCGAAGCAAACTTAGTGGTAGAGAGTGTGAAAATGAAGTATAAACCCATACAAAGTACTATTAAACAATTTAATGTGTGTCAGGTAAAATATACTATAAATAATAGAAGGCGAAGCCCTCATATATGTAGAGAAGCTCACATTTTTTATTCCTACTACATCCGGAGACCCGTACTACTAATGGTAAAATTTTTGCTCCATCGGGAATTTGCGCGTGACATAAACAAAATGTCGGAAATGCAAAGTCATTACTTAAAAGCGCATTGCAAACGAAGTAATAAACTACCACACTAAGAAACGTTTTGTAGACCGAGACTAAGCCATAACGACCAGGGTTGTACATCGAACCCCATCACGAAGCTCCTCCATCATTCTGGTAATGTGAACTGCACGAAATGATGGATACGCTGGGATAAAGAAAAATATATAGCATTAAACATGTTTGTGCATTTAATTCATGACTAATAAATACCATATAGATTCTATTTAAGTTTAAGCACCAAGGAAACAGTCAGCCACTCAATATTTTAATTAAAACAATGAGTGAATGACCGGGACATTTATGTGAAGACGTCACAGACTGTGATGGTCGCCGCCATGTTTGCCATGAATCGTGCCAATGTGGTATCTCAAGCCCGATCATGAATCTCATCAATATTGCTGCTTCATTTCATATCAGCCTACTATTCTGTGTATACTACGACCTGAAACTAAAATATATGAAACATTCCTTTTCAACTGCACTCTCCTAGGCAATGTCTAATCATATTATATATAGTGATACATCCTGGCTGTGCGATTACGGGAATCCCACATTTTCATACATACAATGTAGCGTACAGTGCATGATTAAACTCGCTATAATTCCATTGGTCCAGCGATTTTCTAGTCTGCGCGATCGAAAATATTTTTATTAAAACAAAATCATATATGTTTTATAATAATGATAAAAATCAACAATATTATAAATGCAAACCTTGTGACACGATCTATACCGAAAACGAAAGTAGGACACAATACAAAGTACTTCCGACTGCGCATGCTCAAAGTTATTAGTTACTAGAGGGGTACAACTATTAATGATACATGTGCTCTCCATGACCATGTACTGCAGAACAAAAGTGGATGACTCACGGTTCAAGTATGTCGCAAATAAGGATTACCAAATTATTTCAAGTTGGCGACCGGGAAATTAGCAAAATTACAAAATGACAAAATTACTTCTCCAGATCATATCATTGATTGTGCATCAATTAAGGATAGTGAAATCTGAAACGTTTTGGGAATAAATTCAATTTTTACATATTTTGTGATTTATTGGAATTACAGTTTCTTGCAAAAGATGCCGTGTTCAGATCAATGTTAAGTTTTCATTTGGATTTTTGCTCTTGGTTAATGATAGTGTTAGAATGCTGATAATTTGGATGGAGGTTCCATTAAGGTAGAACATCAGTGCTTATTGATGTTCATTGGGGTCTTAAACCATATATATCATTGATTGTTATAGGGAAACAGATTCAGTGATGTATGGGGGTCCAGCCCAGCCTCTAAAATATATATTTTACTATAACTTAAAAACCATTCACAGCCCCAACCTTAAATGATATATCATATTATTGATTGTTATAGGGAATCATATTCAGTGGTGTATGGGGGTCCTGTCCCACCCTCTGATATATATATATATATATATATATATATATATATATATATATATATATATATATAGAGAGAGAGAGAGAGAGAGAGAGAGAGAGAGAGAGAGAGAGGATATTTGCCAATTGTTTTTTAATAATATGTTTATTACATCGAGTGAGGCAGGAGAATACATATTTATCACAAGTGGATGGCAGGAGTGTTAAATATGTTTTCTCCTGCCTCATAATATCTATTATTTTAGTGGTAATTCGGTAAAATATCTGGAAATTTTGGAAACTTCTTTGGTAATTTTGGCAAAAAGTAGTAATTGTGGTATTTATATGTACCCTTGTCACCTGTGATGTAGTGGCCGGCGGCTCATCGGCCCCAAAGAAAATGAAAATAAAACTGAAATATCAAAAAACTATGGCTTCTAAAGATGTTCCATACAAATGCTGAATCGGAAGCCCATAAAAAGTTACTATCACTAAGGAGCAAACACTAGTTAAAGCTTTGAGAACTGATTATTATTTACATGTAGCTAAACATAATGTGGCTATTAGGAATTTTACAAGTTCAAATTTACCTCGAATGTCCCCTCAATTGTATAGCTGTTATCATATATTGTCATCGCGATAAATCTCGGTAGTGAAAACCTGACGGCGATGTCGTGAAAATATTCAAGCATCACAATATCGTCGACTTCAATAGAAAAGAAAGTCTTTATTATGTACTAATTGAGATACCTAAACAAACGCAAATCACATACTTTGTTACTTTATTGTGAAATTGCTCAATTTTAGGCAAGGCCTTATTGCTTTGACAGGCTCAAAACTCCTTGAGTTTTTCCGTGTACCCAATTAAGCATCGTCAGCTTCCCCGTTCAAAAATCAATGTGCCATAGGATTTGCCGATCTACTACTTGTGCTGTAGAAAGTAGTTACCTGAGATTCAATCATTAAAATATTCATTTGTGTCTAATTTGAATCTTGTGCCATTCGCATACTCTCTCCTTATAATTCCTGAACTAAAACACCGTTTCTTTTTATTTGAAAACTCATTGAAACTAAAATTCAACAACGAAGACAGTCGAAAATGCTGTGATGAATTATTATAGTCACGTGACATAGGACGCTTGTAGAAAAGGGGAATTCCCTCATTTTAGCTTTGCCTATTTTGACATTGATACCCATTTTAATTGACTTATTTCCAGTTGCGTGCCATCTAGCGGTCACCCAGTTTAGCAAAACAACATGGCTGACGTAATGGGTCATTGCACCAGCGTGTGACAATTTCAACAAATTTTTCGATTTACACATCACGACTGTTTCCATTTCTTATAATTCGTGGATTTAATTCTAACAGAAGGTAAGTTTGTTTTATTTTCTAACGATTTTGTGAGTATTTCATGTGAAATCGCCACGATAATAGCATTAAACAGCCAAGTTAAACAAAGCCTAAAGGTCAGTCTCGTAGTGAGTCATGTGCGATTCGTCTATTTCCACTATCAACGGACAGGAAAGGATTAAATTACCATTTGATATTGTTATACCGAGCTATATGTTATGTTAGGAAAGAATATTGGAAGTTTATGTCTTTATAGTATGTTAAGACTATGGAAATTGACACGTTTAGTTTACCTGCATGTACTACAGTTGTGTACTGTAAAAGTGATCCCTATCGATAGACCGACTAGCTAGTGTAATCGAAATTGCCACCATTAATTATGCATTGCTCATTGCTCATATACAAGCTTAGGTGTCATGTGACCTCGCTGATCAGGTGTACAGGTATGACAGCGAATGCGGGTCATGCTGCTTACGTCAGGTTGGTGGGTGAGGTGGCGGATTCACCCCTGTTTACCCATCCAATACGTACAGTCTTGCCTCTTACTTAGATTATATATATATATATATATATATATATATATATATATATATATATATATATATATATATATATATATATATATATATATATATATATATATAAAACAAGTAATTAACCAACATAACAATACTATTTGTTGTATCACTTATATTTTAGAAGTGGGGCAAGTGGCTTTAATCTTAATACTTTTGATATTATTTCGATCAATGACAAATTCAATAGTAAATTGTTTCTTTTTCCAGGTCCAACATGCCTCAACATCGCTGTGTTCCACAGTGTACCAGTGACACAAGGCATACAGCATGTAAAGACTTATCCTTCCACTCATTTCCAAGCAATTCCGAATTGGCAAAAAAAATGGATTGTGGCAATTAAAAGAGACATTGGTCCCGATTTTAAAGGAATTAAAAGCACAAAAGTATGTTCAAAGCATTTCACAGAGGAGTGTTACAGAATCGGGGCAAACCTCGGAATGCGTTCACGACTGAAGAAGGATGCCATTCCCTCAATGTTCAACTGGACTCTGGAGCCAAAGTCTGTTCGACGGAAGCTGATTCGTGCCTAAATGATTGAAATGCCAAAGAAAGTTAAAGTTACGGCGCATAATGTTGATACCGATGCGGAAAGGCCCAGTACTTCAGATAAAATTGATGAAAATGTAGATGCATCAGAGGTAGTCCATAACACTACCAGTGATGACAGCTTAGCAGAAATAGACTGTGATACATCATCAGATAAACATCATTTAAAGAGAGCAAATTTACAACTTCTAGCTCTACGAAATGAGGAAATATTTTCTATTATTAGACTCAGTCAGAAGAATGGAGCCATTAAATACTACACTGGCTTTCCATGTTACCATGTTTTGAACTGTTTTTACAACTTTTTGCTGCCAGAGACCAATTTTTTTTGTATGTTAATGTTGAACTACTGATCTCAGGGTTCATTACTTGACATATATTTATTGATCAAGTTCATTTTATTGTAATGCCCGGAAAGACTCAAGTTGGGCCTTGTTTCTCTAAGTACATTCAGCCGTTGGCCACTATAGAAAGAAATGCAAACTTGTGGAAGTGCATGCATGATTTTATTCAAATCTGAACTCGTTATCAGAATTCACAAATCAAATCCATTATCCAAACGAGAGACACCTATCATCAAGAATATGGTACATCATTGTGTCGGTCATTTTGCATTCATAAGAAACTGTCAATACAAAGGACTTGATTGTGTACAACATATGGAAATTTCATATACAGAGGTTAACTACTCACTGCCAAATTATTGTCACAGGGGTATCGAAAACCGCGTTTAATGTCAACGTTCCGCAAATTTGGTATCTGAGATATTTATATGCATAGGCCTATCCTTAAATTGACGTATTTCTTTAATATCTGATTAATAATGTTCACATACTCAAATATTAAATGCCAAAAATGTAGATGAAGTAAAGATTTAATCACTTGATAACACAACACAGTTTATTTAAATTTATCAAGAATATTTGCAATAAATACTAGAGTAAATGACTATACGTAAAGTTGTTATGCATCATAAATGTTTCTACGGGATATATCTTTTTAGGCTTTTTGTTAAAACTCAATGCCAAAATCTCTAGAGCAAATATGTAACATTCAATTCTCTCTCTCTCTCTCTCTCTCTCTCTCTCTCTCTCTCTCTCTCTCTCTCTCTCTCTCTCTCTCTCTCTCTCTCTCTCTCTCTCTCTCATCGGATTTAAAGTCAGACATGATCTTTAGTTTAAACATTCAAAAATATTCAAATGGAAATGACACAAGTTTTCACAACTTACTGTGCCTTCTTCTATTAATACAATAAGTATAGGTAACACCTGATGATGTGACTACACCTTATGTACAATTTATGAGTATTGGTTGTGAAAAATATAAAGATGCATAGAATAGTAATGCAAGGAAAGGTAAAGGCTGGGAATATAAAAAAGAAGAAAGTATAGTTGATAGGATAGTAGAATGATGGAATCTGGTTGCAATGGTTGTCCCCAATTCGTATGAAACCTTTCTATGCTTTAATCAATGAGTGACCAGCGAGTTATCCATGATTTGGACATTTGGTAGATTGGGATCTCCCCATAGAAGAGTATTGATAAGGTTAACATGTTGAATCCACAGGTACTTGCGGACAAGACTATCTATGTTTGCCTTACCCATAACTCCTTGTTTTTTTTAAGTCTATTTTATATATTCCTTTCATCAAAACGTTGTAATTTTGGGATAAAATAGGAAATATGGCCAAACAACAGACTTAAAAGAAAACTATATATAAAAAGAGAAAGTAAGACACTTCTCATTGTTTACAAAATGTACACTGGCAATGCGAGAAAACATTCTGATTATATAATCGCCGTGTATTATAATTAACAAACACTTGGCGGTTTTGTCTATGCCTTCCCTCTTTTCTAGAAAGATTATTCTCATTGAAAACATAAGTAAAATTTTACTAGAGATGATATAGAAGACATAAATCGTGTTTCGTTCGAATTTAATTTATTTCTGACATTTGGAGTAGCCGCTACGGAAGTAGATGGAAAACATCGTGAATTACCCTTAGCGTTACAGTTATAGACATTCGGGAAATGTGGTGCGTTTCAATACTCTACAAATCAATATTTCAGTAATAAGGCTTTCTCATGATTGGTGCGTAAGTGACTTTTTTCCGTAGCGGCTACGCCAAATGCTCGGGTGTTATATATTTTTTCATATTACATTGTCATTAAAAAGATAAGTTTCCCAGTCAAAATTTTTAAAATCTTGTAAATTGTTCAAAATGTCCATCTTTATAGGCCCAGATTTTACGTTTAAAAGTTTTCTTAAAAGCACAATTTGTCTGAACTTCAACCAATATTCCGTTATGATCCGAGATGTGGCGATCTGCGTCAATCGAACACTCCCGTACTAAAATTGGGTCAAGTAATGACGCGCTTGTTGGACCAAAACGTTTTGCACCTAGTATTACATTTTCAAGTTTGAAAGAGTTATTAATTTTTTCGAGTTTTTGAGAAGGATATCTTAATAAATCAACATTCAAATCACCTGTGATAACTATATGTGTATTTAATAACACCGCATTTTCAATGGATACAAAAAAGTTTTCTTTGATAGAAAGCCAAATCATTTCAATACCTGGGATTTCAAGTTGATGTTGTCGTTCAACGTATAATTTATCAGAAGTATAAATGATGATACCACCTCCATGGGAATTTCTATTTTTTCGGAATGGATTGTTACTGTAGCCATCTATCGTGAGATCATTCGCAGTTATTTTTTCATCAAGGTTAGTTTCAGTACAACATATAATATCAAATTCAGAAGCTATATCTTCAACATAAGAAAGCTTGATTTTTAGACTATAAAAATGAAAGATTTAAAAAACGTCGTTTTCCTTTTCAGGGCCAGGATTTTGATGCACATCCATACAATGTATTAATAAAATTGAGGTAAGTAATATATATAATCACAGGTCATCAAAAGAGTGAATATATTTATTGCGAAATAGAATTTAGTATGTAATTCGTATTTTTGTTGTTGGGAATAAAAATCTATAGATAACGTCTGAGAGATAAGCTTTCTTTTTTGGAGATATAGATGATTTGCAATTTTTTTGCAAGTAAACCGAAAACTGCCCGACATATAGCTAGATCATTACTTATTTGGCCTTAGAAAACTGCCCGACATATAGCTAGATCATTATCTTATTAACCTTAGATAACTGCCCGATATATAGCTAGATCATTACCTAATTAGCCTTAGAAAACTGCCAGACATATAGCTAGATCATTACCTATTTAGCCTCCGAAAGGGTGAGAAATACAATGCATGAGTGGATATTGGGCAACAGTGTAACAATTTACGCGAGTACGGTATATGAAGTAGGTAGGTCAGGGTCAGTGATATAGGGAAAGTGTCAAATGGCAATAGGGTGTTAAAAAGGTAATAAGACTAAAGTAAATTAAGAAAAGTGCATTTAAGGTTCCGCTAAAGTCAAATTTGACTGATTTTTCAAAACCAAAATTTGAACTTATTAAAGAATATAAAAAATCTCAGATACATCGATACAAATCTGGTAAAAATGGACAAACAGGGACCTCTGGAAACCAAGAGGTGGGATCAGGTTCCATGGAGGAGTAAGCATCCCCTGTCGACCGGTCACACCCGCCGTGAGTCCACAGTCAAGTCCATTGAAATAAGTGAGGAGTGAATTTTCGTCAGAATTGGTACAGACGTCTCAACAACGAAAAGGCAACTCAACATTTCACTTGGTGAAACAGAGTAACTCAAACATGATTATTATACCGACAGTAAAATTTGCGGAACGTTGACATTAAACGCGGTTTTCGATATCCCCGTGTCAATAATATGTCAGTGAGTTGTTTACCTTTGTATATGAAATCTTCATATGTTGTACACAATCTGGCATATCGGATCATTTGTGAAATATAAACTCCATATGCGGGTGACTGAGGGATATTACTACTTAAATGTGGAAAATTTACGATGGGAAAGCCGATATCGTTGCGTTTGTCGTATAGCTTAGTTGCCAATTTCCCGTCTGTGTCTATATTAAGTAAAATGTCTAAGTATGAAGCGTGTGTGCTTGATTCTGTTGTATCTTTGATTTCTAGTTCGCTGGGATATAACGCATTGACATATGTATGAACATTGTCATTATTAATTGACAAAACGTCGTCGATATATCTAAATGTCAAATTAAAGGACACCGCTAACTTTTTCTTCTTTTGATTCAGCAGTTTCTGAATGAAGTCTGCTTCGTATGAAGAAAGGAACAGGTCGACCAATAAAGGGGCACAATTGGTTCTCATAGGAATGCTGATAGTTTGTTGAAATACCACGTCTCCGAACGTTACAAATATATTGTCTATTAGAAATTCCAGCATGTTTTTTATATCAACTTCAGTGTATTTATGTGAAGAATCAGAGTGGTGTTTGACAAAATTATACCATGTTTTATACACCAAAATTTGTAGAATTCTGTACTGAATCACAGTATCATAACACTGAAGCCATAAAATGCATGTGGGGGAAGAACTTTGCAATTATATCACTTGCTGTTTTAAAATAATACTGGACAGTTAATGACTACTTTGTTTTCCCTAAAATTTAAGCATTATCATCTTTGAAGCCATATCTAGTGCATCGTGGGGCCTGTTGATAAACATATTATATCACAAAACAGGTATGCAACTGTAAAGCATGGTAGGCAAATAAAAATGGATGCCATTTTTCCAAGTAGGAACTACTTTCATACAAATGTATGGGGAACAATACCTGTAAAGATACCATATTCATGAACAAAATACACCTGTAATATGTAATTCAACAGTTGGATACAATGTCATTAAAATGTCAAAAAGTGCTAGAAATATTCATCATAATAAATTCTACTTACTTTATTAACAAGATGTAAAAAATATATAATATAGCGCATACCATTTATACAAGTGGAAAAAGAGGGGCATTGAATAGCATTCAGATAAAGTTAATGTTAGATATGCAGCTTATTCTCTGGTTCTCATGCCATTTTTTTCAGAATGAAATTGGATATAGAGATTTAATCGGTGTTTTTTTAATTCTAAATCATGAAAAAGTAAGATTATTAAGAAATTTAAAATTTCTCTTATTTTTTTAAAAAAGGATATATATATATATATATATATATATATATATATATATATATATATATATATATATATATATATATATATAAGTCAAATAGAGAAAATTGATTTTATGCATGTAGAAATAAATTCTTCTTAAATGTATTGTTCAACACATGTTCAAATTGCTTCATGACCTGAGAGGCTGAAAAAAATACATTGAGATGTAATATTAAATAACATAGGGTCTATATAACACATTATAGGTACATGTCTCTGGGGATAAGAAAGGGTTTCACAATATTTTTGTCAACAATGTAGTTTTATTTGAAATACATAGTTAAGATTAATAGTGACTAAATACTTTTTGTAAGACTGTATTTCATATCTGATAACAAAACTAACGATTTATCAAAAATACAAGATAAGTGACATTTTTTATTGAATATTGTTATGAGGTCATAATTACCTTAAATATGCCAGCAAAAAGCAAGAACACAGTAAAGTAAATTTATAAATTTTAAACAAAATAAATACTTAACCTAAATGACAGTTTACAGTCATTAAAATCACAACTCAAAGATCAATTCGAGTTTAGAGATTCACACTAATACACAATAAATTCAAGTCCGAATGTAATATTAAAAGGATCCACTTCAATACACAATAAATTCCAATTTGTATGTAATAGTGATGTGCACTAATCTCACAAAAATCCCAATATAAAAAAAATTATGGTCTGCACTCCTATAACTTGGTCTCAAAAATAGTCCAGCTGTTCTAAACTTCACTTGTTATAAACTTGTTCTGCTTGTTCTGCCTGAAGACCTGACCATCTCTCTATATATACACTAAAACAGTTCTAGAAATCACTAGATAGGAACAATTAAGAAAATGGTCTTTCTACAAGATTCAGGAAAATCCCTATGGCTAAATATAGTAACATGATGACAGAGTTAGAATGTCCTTGAAAAAACACACCAACAACTGATCTTCCAGAAAGGTCCAGATGCACTTAGTTCAACAAGTACAAATAATTGTAAACAAGCACCCATTAACCCTCATAACAATATGTGGCCTTCCATACAATTTAGTGATGGAAACAAAAAGTTTAAACTGTTTATTTTTATTTGCTATAGGTATATGCAACTATCGTTTAGGTAGATAATCATCCCATGTTCACTGAAAATTAAAAATGATGGAGTTTTGAAAAATATTTTTAAAAACATTTCTAATTCATGCCGCGTCATTGCTGACACGAGGGACCGATTAACTTAAATTTTAAATCTCAAATCTTAATATTAAAAATGAATAATTGCTAAGTAAATAGACAAGTATGTGTTTAGTATTCTTTTTGAATATCCGCACTTCTTCTATAAATCGGACTATTTTCGTCTCCGTGAAAAAAGATCAGCTTAATATCAGTCAACCGGAAGTTGCTACTACAAAGGTATCCGTTACTAAACTCAAGAAATAACGATGTTTTATGAATGGAACATTTCCCAAAATCAATTTGAAACTATTTTCAGTTTAAAATGAATGTATATTTGAACCAAAAATTCTAAATGTTTGAATAAAACAAAAATACGAAAGTGCGTAGTAATTCGCATCTACTTCTATTTTCCACCAGCACCAACAACAGATAACAGTGGTGAAAATATTCCAGAGAAATGTCCCAGCAACATACGAACTGTACAAACATTAAATGCTTGTTGATTGGTTCATATTACAGGTATATTTTACAACTAAAGAAAATAATTAAATTCATAATCGATCTCTTGTATGAAAGCGAAATTATAGCTTGTCATGATCTTCCAAAATGGCTCGGTCGGTACATTATGAGGCGTATCAAAACTGATATGATAGGATAATAAAATGGCGTGGAAGAGATAATTTACAAAGTGACTAATACTATACTGATGAGATATACACAGAAGTATGTCAATGTACAACTTTTAAACATTGTTATAATGTTTAAAGTCTGTCCCAAGTGATTTTTGTCTGTTGATTGTGGCTGATTAAAGTGAAATGGTTGATACCTACCACTTAAATTTAACGTAGCAGTATCCTATACATATTTAATTAATTATCCATGTCCATGACAAATAAAAATTAATCCGTTTTGTACTAGATATTCGCACATAAAATTATCCCGTGGGATTTTTACGTATGTAATGGCGGCCATCTTTCGAAGTTTCAGAGTGGAAGTAAAAGAAAGGGAACGTTTATTGGTCATACTGATTTAGGCTGGTTCGCTGATCTGTTAATACAAATCATGGATTCCTTACGACAATAATATATATATATATATATATATATATATATATATATATATATATATATATATATATATATATATATATATATATATATATATATATATATATATATATATATTAATCAAGAAATATGAGCGTTACCAGTCGACAAAATTGTAAAAAAATACTTTAAAAAACTTTTTAAAAAATTATTTTCATCACAAGTTTAGCACGAGTAAAGGTCAGATTATTTATCAACATTCCAATAAAGGACATACTATTTCTTTTCAATGTTTTTAAGGCAAGAATATTAATTTTAAATTTCTGCCAGCTTCCCCCAAGAATCAATAGTCATCGCTTTGTATATCCCATGTCGTTATATAAACATAATATCTTGTTATTACGACATAATATCTTGTTATTACGACATATCTTGTTATTACGACATAATATCTTGTTATAACAAGATAATTCAGATGTCGTTATAACAACGTATCTTGTTATTACGACATATTTTGTTATAACGACATAATATCTTTTTATAACAAGAAAAGTTATATATCGTTATAACAACATAATATCTTGTTATTACGATATAATATCTTGTTATTACGACATAATGTCTTGTTATAACAATATAATTCATAAGTTGTTATAGCAAGATATTATCTTGTTATAAAGACATAATATCTTGTTATTACGACATAATATCTTGTTATAAGAAAATATTCAATATTTCGTGATAACAACAATATCTTGTTATAACAAGATAATTCAGATGTCGTTATAACAACGTATCTTGTTATTACGACATATTTTGTTATAACGACATAATATCTTGTTATAACAAGAAAAGTTATATGTCGTTATAACAACATAATATCTTGTTATTACAATATAATATCTTGTTATTACGACATAATGTCTTGTTATAACAAGATAATTCATAAGTTGTTATAACAAGATAATATCTTGTTATTACGACATAATATCTTGTTATTACGACATAATATCTTGTTATAACAAGATATTCCATATTTCGTGATAACAACATAATATCTTGTTATTACGACACAATATCTTGTTATTACGACATAATATCTTGTTATAACAAGATATTCCATATTTCGTTATAACAACATAATATCTTGTTACTACGACATAATATCTTGTTATAACAAGGTAATTCATATCTCGTTATAACAACATAATACCTTGTTATTACGACATAGTATCTTGTTATTACGACATATTATTTTGTAATTACGACAGAATATCTTGTTATAATAAGATTTAATATTTGACATAATATTTTGTTATTACGACATAATATCTTGTTATAACAAGATAATTAATATGTCGTTATAACAACATAATGAGTCGTTTTAACAAGATATCTGTCGTTATAACGACATAATTTTATTACTACATGTGGACCTCCGTAGTATAATGTGATGAATATTTTATTTTGAAGTGCTTTTTATTGGAAAGTATTATGTTTTTAACCTTCCAGTTTCTGAACTTACAAATTATTTGTGATTTGCCTGCTTTATTAGAGTTGCCAATTGGATGAGAGCGGTTAATGTCATCTGCAGAAATGTCAAAATTGAGTTTGTTTTAACAAATCCCAACAATGATCTCATCAGTGTCCGTACATCCAGATGATATAGCTGTATTATGGAATCGGAAGGATGTTCTCCTACCGTATTGCTCAAGGGCCTCAATTTTGTTTTTAAGTTTCTGTGTGTGACCATAGAGCATGTCATTATTATTCTGTAGTTGTCGTATATAATTTTCTTCCCTTGGGCTTGTATCTTATGCTGGAGTGGTTTAATAGCATTACTGATGTTAGACAATATATATATGGACCCATAGCATGAGCTACACTAGGCGCAAACGACGCCATAAATGTTGGATTTGTCATAGTTGACATTAACATTTGGGAAAAGTCTAGTGACTGACCACCACCAAATGAAATCGCAATATCAGGTTGCAAATTTCTTGAGATGAAGAGGTGTCATTGGAATTGGGCAACGGATGCGCTGGGGGTGGTGGTGTTGAGACTAGAACTTGTTCTCCAGATGTAATCACTCTTTGAGACTATTGATCTAAGAGCATGAAATTAAAGAATGTGAAAGTGACCGAACACATACCCAGAACAATAAGTTTTGAAACGATAATTTTGCAAAGCAATGGGAAAATAAGGATACAGAAATGGCAGAGCTTGCAGTGTTCAAATCACAAGCAGAAGGTCACAGGTTTGGGTCATACCATTACCAAAGACTTTTTAAAAAATAATAAGAACTGTTCCTTTGCCAAATGAAGTGAATGCCATGGGTCTTTCAGATGAGACTTACATGTAAAACTAAGTTCCGATGTCAGGGCAGGCGTGGCACTTAAACGGACATCAGCTGTGCTTACCAATTTTTTTTCTACTTTTACTACTTGTACTTGATGTACAATAATCAATAATAGCCATACACTGGCATAAAAAATCTTATATTCCAATTTGTTTTGTGGAAATATGGTCAGATCCAGTGTGGTATTCTTGTACAAGTTGTATTATTTTTTAATTTTTAAATTCCTATTTAAAATTTGTGAAAATGGTCTAAGAAACCCAGATTTGACAAAAAAGTATCAAACCTGGGTTCCTCTAGTCATTCTCACAAAATATATATATAGGAATATAACAGTCTTTCTGCCTGTATTTATCTCTTTTTGTTATTGTATATCAAGTACAAAAGGAAAAAATAACAGCTAATGTCCCTTAAAAGAAGTCCCACTGCATTGGAGTCGATCCACAGCACAGATCAAAATTTGTGGTGCCACCTAAAGCATTTCAATATCAGCTATATATAAAGCCTAACTGTGAAAAAACATTTGCAGGATGTAAAACAACAATACATAGGCATAGGAACGGGGGTAGGAGCCCTACCCCCCCCCCCACTTTTTTTCACTTAATTTTTTTCATATATTATCAGTACGTCTGGAATCCAGAAAAAAGGCTTCCCAGAGCTTTATATGAGGGCCTACCAAAATTTTGTATGATCAGCGAAAACATTTATATACTATTCCCTCCTTCTACCTCGAAATCCTGGGTCCACCCTGGTTTTGTCGGTATATTTTGGATTTGATGGATTCGGTTTGCCCTCTATATCAGTAAAGATATCGTTTGCGTGTACGAATATAACTTTATTTGTAAACAAAATTTACATTGGATCAAAATGTATACGATTCTCCCTTGTGATATTATCAGCTAAAAATCTAAAAATTTAATTATCAATGATATCCAATTCTTTACACATTAGTATTTGAGCCACCAATAACTCCTGTCCCCCAGGGAGAATTTTGTAGGTTATGTTTTTCTGAAAGCTTATAAAAATGCTACAAAATGAGACATGTTAGCACTTTGGCCGTTGGGGCGTTCAGGTGTTTTGCGGCCAAAACCATAAAAAATTAACAAAAATCGCTGAAAATTGGAAAACGTAAGTTTATTGTGCTTTCTGACGTCATTGGATTGTGCACACAAATGTTTGACGGGCGATATAATTGTGACGTCATATTGGAAAAATTTGCCTCAAGGTGCCGTGTCGGGCGTTTGACAAATGGTAAATTACAATGATGACACTTATTTATCGGAATGACGGGCGTAACTAACGTGTCACAATAGCATAGGAGTCGGAACGGGGGGGGGGGGGGCTAGGGGGGCTTAGTCCCCCTTTTTTTGCAAAGATAGACATAGGTGTTGAAAATTGGGGCTTAGTCCCCAGACGTTTCTGGCGTATGTGTGTTTTAAGTTGGTTTAACCCCCCCCCCCCCACACTTTCAATTTGCTTCCGACGCCTATGATAGTAAAGTTTTTTTGACAATATTTTATATTTCTGTGGATAAATTATTTTCATATTCATAATGTTATGAAATACTAATTATACCTTAAGAGACCACCTTACTAATCAGACCACTTTGAGTCAGTCAGTTATGTAGTCTTAATAGTGAGGTTTCCTTGTACGTATGTCTTTATTAATTGACAGAACGTCGTCGAGATACCTAAACGTTATATTAAAGGCCAAAGCTAGCTTTTTTATTTTTAAATTATTTTGAATGAAGTCAGTAGTATATGTCCACTACTTCGCGGCACCTGTTTTTTTCCCGAGAACTGGCCGACGTGTCCATTTCCGGGAATTCAGGAGTCACGTGATCACACACACAGGTAAATGTCGTTATATATAGACGATGATATATAACGTGTTTATCGGATGATACGCGACACGGGTGATTTCAATTTTATCTGTTCCTAGAGATGACACGCTCCCGTACAGGTGACCCAATGGTATAGTGTAGCAAATATTGAAAATGCGTTAAACAATTTAACGGCTATTTAAAAGAACATGTCTCGTGCACATCGATCTACCGAGCAGTTATTGGATTTACCGATCCCACCTGAGAGATCTGTTACGAGCCAATATATCGAACCGTTATTGGATCTCCCGATTCCCCCTGATTTTAAAAAAACGTTTTTAAGACCCAAACGCGTCTACACGGGCCAGACCTATCGTTTTGATAAAATTTCTGAGACAGAGATTAAAAAGTTTACAACCTGGTCGGACGAATATAAAGTAGTTCTATTGAGGGACAGACCTATCGATATAGACCGTTTATTTGTACATCTCGTGAGGTCGGTGATAAACGCTAGAGGGTTGCAAAACGGTGATAAATTTCGCATCATCATCAATCACCCGAAATTCCCGAAACCGTACAGTACGAAATATATCACCGTCTCGGGGGATTTGCCCAAAGAGTTATTCAAAGCATTGCAAGAGTATATAGAATATTACGAGGTGCCCTTAGACGAAGTAGAAATATTCGTCCATTCTACGAAAATGCCGAGGGGGAAGGGGAGACCCAAAGAACCGGTGACAAAGGAGACCTCGTCGTCGAAAAGAAGTATCATCACGATTAAAAACGACGACGCCACGTGTCTGGCACGAGCCATCGTGACGGCAGTGGCCAACAAACATAAAGATAAATGGACGAATTCCCAACTTCGAGATGGCTTCAATAGGAGTCGAAAATTACAAAGGGTCGAAGCGTTAAAACTTCACGAAGAAGCGGGCGTTCCCGTCCAGGATCACGGTTGTACCTTAGAAGACGTGAAAACGTTTGCCGATCACCTGGGCGTGCAGATCAACATAGTGGACGGCGATCGGTTCAACGAAATCATCTATACGACCGAAGGAAGCAACGACGACGCGATCTATCTGTACAAGAATAAAAATCACTTCGACGTGATTACGACCATGACGGGGTTTTTGGGTAAAAGACATTACTGTCACTCGTGTAAAGAATCGTACGACAAACGAGATCGTCACAGATGTCCCGAAAAGTGTTTATCGTGCTTCGGTTATGATTGTCCGGGGGGTGAAAGGAAAGTGTGCGACGATTGTAACAGAGCGTTTTTCGGCGAAGACTGTTTTAAGGAACATAAACGCGTCAGAGGCACGCGAGACGGCAAACCGGACGTGGTTTGTTCAATCGTTCAGAAATGTTTATAGTGCGAATGGGTGGTCAAGAACTTGAAGTCCCATGTATGTGGTCATTCCGAATGCCCGAATTGTAAAGAATACGTCGACATGACGACGCACAAGTGTTTCATGCTCAAGAAACGATGTAAGGGCGGTAAGTGCACGGAGGAGGAGGAGGAATCGTGCGAGGAGGCGAAAAAAAAGAAGTCTAAATGGTGTTACAGTTGTAAAACGCGAACGACAGAGTATTATTTTTACGACATAGAAGCCACGCAAGACACCGGCGTTCACATACCGAATCTAATCGTGTGCCAAGACTTTGACGGTAAACAACACGAATTTTCTACCGTAGACGAGTTCTGTAAGTTTGCCTCGGGCAAAAACGGTACGTTCATCGCCCACAACGCCAAAGCGTACGACGCGCAGTTTTTGTTAAAGTATTTCGTGGAGCATAACATTAAACCCTATTGCATTTACAACGGTACGAAGATCATGTACATGGAAACCGATTGTATTCGCTTTATCGATTCCATAAATTTTGTTCAATCCGCTCTGGCGGAGTTTCCGAAGACGTTTGGTCTGACCGAACTCAAAAAAGGGTATTTCCCGCATTATTTCAACAAACCGTGTCACCAACGTTACGTGGGACCGTTGCCCAGTAAAAAAACACTACGGTGTCGATCACATGAGCAAACGCAACAGGGAAGAGTTTTTAAAGTGGTACGAGGTGCGAAAGAACGACGTGTTTGATTTCCAGAAAGAACTGAGGGAGTACTGCACGTCCGACGTCGACATATTACGGCGGTCCATGTTGAAATTCAGGGAAGACTTTATCGCGTTGGAAAACATAGATCCGTTACAGTACGTGACGATAGCATCCGTGTGCATGACCGTCTACAGAAGCAATTACATGCCCGAAAAGACGATAGCCGTCCATAACGATGACGTCGTTCACGAAACGTACAGCGCGAAATCCATTTCTTGGCTGGATCACGTGGCCGAGAGAGACGGCGTCGTCATTCGACACGCGTTAAACGGCGGCGAGGTGACTCTGCCAGACATCGGTAAAGTCGACGGGTATTGCGAAGACACGAGGACGGTTTACGAATTTCAAGGGTGCTTCTGGCACGGGTTTTACTTTAGGCGACGTATTGTTATGCGCGAGACACCCTCAATACGAGAACCAATTCGACATGGACCGCTCAGAAAACGAACCTCCGCGAAAAAACGAGAAGATCGGCGGGCCGGTTACGCGTTCGCTCGAGACCTTCGATACGAAAGGCATAGACGGTAAAAGATCGTGACAAGACCCGGAGACGCCTTTTTCGGGAGGACCAACGTGACCAAGTTGCTGTCCTTCGACGGAAGAGAAAAAGGGACGATACGTCGAGTAGAGACGCAGTTTTATGACCTACCCGGTCGGGCCCCCACTTCTTTAATCCCGAGCATGTTGATAGAACTTGGTTGGGGTTCGTCAAATGTAAAGTCGTGCCGCCTCGGAAATTATATCATCCCGTCCTACCCGTCAAAATGAAATGCGGAGATGCCGAAAAGCTCTAATTCCCGCTGTGTAAGACGTGCGTACAGAGGCCGTGCGAACACACAACCGACGAGCAGAGGTCGTTCGCGGGCACGTGGTGTACTCCCGAGCTATTTAAGGCCTTAGATAAGGGGTACAGAGATAGAGAAAATTTACGAAGTTTGGGATCGTCTATGCGAGGACGTGGACCTTTGTTAGAGACTTCGTGATTTATGAGATCAAGATAGTTCCGCGTTAAAGGTGGGTCGGGCACTCCTTACGACTCGAAGAACGGTATAAAGACATGGTCAGAGAACGATTGGGGATCGACTTGGGCGAAATAGAGTACCGCATGCGCGCCACTCTAAATCTCAACTCGCTGAAGTTCGGCCAAAGGGTCAACATGAAACAGACTCAATTGAACGAACCGAAAGACTTAATACGCCCTGTTTGGACGACACGATAGACAATCTCAACATTCAGTTCATCAACGACGACATGGTCCAGATGTCGGGGATTAAAGACAATTCGTCGACAAGGTCAATGACGTCAACATGTCATTGTTATACGACGGCTCATGCCAGAACCATCGACGTGTTGGATAAACTCGACGATAACTTTTAGGATTCGACACCGATCATCCGACGACGGGGTCTCGATCGACGGGTGATAACTTGGGTGATTTGACGGACGATCTTAGGCGGTGATTTCATCACGTCGTGGTGCGCCACCGGTCCCAAATCTTATTCGTACGAAACGAACGCGGGTAAGTGTGTAAGGTCAAGGGATTTAGTCTGATGGCAATTCTCTTTACAGAGACGCGATGACCGACGTCGTCAAAGAAACGCGTATACGACGTTCGAGAAAACGCCATCACGAGAGATTAAAACCAAACGCGTCGTGAATCGATTCCAGCGTTGTGTTACGATTTTAAACGATGACGGACGGGTAGAACGCTTCCCTATTAAAAATTTATTAGTATTAATAAATTTTTTAATCGACGACGACCAATCTCTCGGACGAACGTTCTCTGAGGCGTTCCTTCTGATACAGGTCGATGCCCTGCATTCTGAAATGCCTGTCTATGGACGTGTTTGTCGACGCTCCAGATGGGGTCATGGCCACGCGCCCGCCTCGTTCGCCCGGTTGATACAGATATCTTACTTTCGCAAAGGGACTGATGGGCGGTTGCACTTTAACGGGTTCTACCTTTTTGGGTGGGTCGGTCGTTGATCGTTTTTACGACTTCCGAACGTTTCTAAGTGTCTCTGTTACACTTTTTTTCATATCTTGATCGTATTGAAGCTAAAACAACTGTATCGCCCAACGTTCTTAAATCTTCGACGATGGCTTGGTCGCGATGAAGGTCGACCCGTCCCCTTCTTATTCTAACGCCGTGTCAGGTTGAGTTTGGAGACGGCGCCCATGAATTCGCGACCGGGATCGTTTAATAATTCGGAAACGTCAGACGCCGTTCGTAGATCTTTTCGAAAGCGTCGGCCACCTCTCGACTGTCTTTGGTCGTCAGAGGTTCCGCTTCTTTGTAGCGAGTGCCCACGTCGACAAACGTCAGCGCGTATTTGTACGTTTTCCCGTCCACCTTGTCGTGCGGTAAAAACAACAGGTCGGCCTGGTGAGTGTCGTTTTCTTTCGCGTCTCTTCGTTGTAACGATCACTTGGAGGCGGGTAGGTAGATTTGCCACACGTCTTGTTTTTTCAGGAACCCAACGCTTCCACTCGCTGACTTTAGCTGCTTTGGCCATTTCCCGACGGCAGCCTTTCCCTTCCAATAGTGTTTGTGATAGATTTCTTCCTTTTACGTTAGGCGACGTATTTTTTAACGCCGTAGAACACGAGTCCCGTCCCGATCACCACGAAGAGGATTTCCTTGTCTTTTTGCTCTTCCGAGGATAGAAATCGCTCAACTTCGGTTCGTTTCGCCTTTCTTCCGTCATCTGCGAGTTCGCATGGCGGCGTCCACTTCTTTGTAGGTGTACAGGGCGTGTCCTTCTGATCTCTCGTCCTAATCGTTTCGTGCGTTCGTGATTCCATTGGTCTCTGGCCTTGGTCAGTTTTTCCATCGCCTCGTCGTGTCTCTTTTGTTCTTCGTGATTCGAGAATAGAAAATTGCGATCCCGAGAAGGCTTGTATTGACTAATGCACCGCCCAATCGCGATCGTTATTTTTAATAGAGTTTTAGTTTATTTCATGATATCGGCGGGGATCCCACTCTTGACCAGCATGTCTTTGTGTTCGGCGAGCGCAAACTCCAGGAGGATCATCCCGAAGTCTTTCGGGTCTAGATCCATCTTGGGTGCAACGTTGAACCTTCCTACCGTTGCGCGTCCGATGGCAATTCGTTACTGGATCCGCGTGATACACGAAATCTTTTTCGTCTAGAGACGGAAGAAAATTATTTATCGTTGTAACGTCTTCTCACAGTCGTGGTGGAGTAGTGGACGTTAGCGTCCGATCATGGCCAATTAAACTCGTGGTGATGATCCCCGGGATCCATCACGGCCGTCATGAACGTTCTAAGTTCTCGTTACTTTTTTTTTATATAAAAAAATTTTATCGCGTTTTATCTCTTGCTTCCTGTACTCGTTATTGGGATTTTTACGGCGATAGCAGCACAGTTTATTATTCCAATCTACATCGGGATCCCACGGTTCGTCCCTTTTCGTCTCTTCGTTGTAACGACACCAAGAACCTTTCATCCCCCAATCCACCTCGGGATCCCACGGTTCGTTTCGTTTCGTCCTTTCGTTGTACATAAACCACACTGATTTACTCCACCACGCCACGGCGGGATCCCACGGTTCGTTTCGTTTCGTCCTTTCGTTGTACTCAAACCACGCTGATTTCACGTTCGGCGATCCCAGGATCGTCCCTTTTCGTCTCTTCGATTACGGCGCCAACGCGTTTATGATTCCAATCTACATCGGGATCCCACGGTTCGTCTCGTTTGGTCCTTTCGTTGTAAACAAACCAACGTAATTTCTCCGTCCAAATCCCACGACGCTAGATTTAAATAATCTTTGTCCGAATTCACGTCGGGATCCCACGGTTCGTCTCTTTTCGTAAGTTGTATAAAAAACGCCAATTGGTTTTATTTTTCCATTTCACGTTCGGATCCCACGGTTTTCTCGGTTGGTCATTTCGTTCTTTCTAACTTCCTGGAGGATTTCAGGCGTCGCGGTTCCAGGATCTCCCCATTTTTCGGCAAACAGTTTGTTGATAATTATCCAAATCACGTCGGGATCCCAGGAACTCCCGTGATTCCGGCTAACAGTTTGCTGATAACTCCCAAAAATCATGTCGAGATCTATGCCAGGCGTAAAAATCGCATTGCTATCTTATCTCGTTTTTTTAAGACGATTGCTTTAATACCTGGCTTCATGGGGATTGGGTTTCGATTCTTCTTTAGGTTCTGGAGGAGGAGGCTGGCTATGGCATTTGCTTTCCCGTAGAATACTATCAATCCAGCAACCGCGAGTCCACCGGCCGCTAGCCATGTCCAGCTATCCTGGCTATTAGCATTGCTATCCTGGCTATTAGCATTGCTATCCTGGCTAGCATTGCTATTAGCATTGCTATCCTGGCTATTAGCATTGCTATCCTGGCTAATGGCTTTACGACTCCATCTCTTTTGCGCTCCCCTCTTCCCCGCTTCCTGACGTTTCGGGTTCTTTTTCCCTATGAGTTCTTCCGGATTCATCGTCTTTTTCTATATCCTCCGATTTTTTAAATCCCGTTATATATCGGCTAGTCGTGGCGAGTAAGCTGAAAGGTGCTAAGAACGCACCGTATTTATAATACAGACTACAGCACACTTCGCCCATGGCCGCGTCCAAGAAGGGGTCTTCGTTCAGATCCTCGATCAGTTTGGGTTCGTCTTTGATGTCGCAAAAATATTTAAGACCCTGGTGTACAGAGTGATGAAGGAATTGCCAATCGACTTGACCACCATGCGCATGTTGAGTCGAGCGTTCAACAGACGATTCAGGTTTTCCAGCTTCTTGTCGTTCATCTTTTCCAATTCGGCGGTGGTCACGTCTTTTCCTAGGAAATGACGCGATCGCCCGGATCCGACGATGGACGATAGCCTGTCTTTGGCTGATATATCCGTCGTGCTGGCGGTGTTCGTTAGTATCTCGTCCACGTTCATCTTTTTTTTAATACATCTTATTTATATTTTGTAAACGTTACGTTTACAAAATACTGTCACGTTTTTTTATTTATTCCGTGTCGGAATCCAAGTCCAAGTCTTCTACACAGTCGGCCAAATCCGGTAGAGGAGCAACGTCGATTGTTTTGACGATGATGGCCTGGTGTAAGAGAGTTTGCAAGGATACGGTCGATTCTTTGTTGGCGATGTAAACGTTGTCTACGCGTAAAGAACCAATGGCCAGACATCGTTTTTTCTCGTATTGGTGAAGATCGGTTTCGACGAGCGGATGTTTATCTTTCGGATCGTCGGCCGTTCTCTTTCTATAAAAAGTAGACTTGTCTCTGTCCCCCTGTTTAACTTTCGAGTAGATCACCTTGTTACCGTTCTGATCCGTTTTGACGAGGGTTATATCGTTGACATCCACGGGGATTTTTCTACCATTTTCTTTCAGTGTCTTTGCGAGTTTTTCTATTTCCGTTCTCAAGAACGCCGCGATCTTTTCCAACACGTCGGCGAATTCCTTTCCGCATTTAAATTTCATAGAATAATCGGAAGCGTCCTCGTGTTGCCACAAGCCGGACGATTCCGTTTTGGGAGTGCGTATCACTAACGGTTTCACGCCGCCGTTCGGGTACTGATACGCGACGTAAACGCGTTGATAGCGCTTCCCTTTCTTATCGACGTAATGGGCGCCCGTCCTTAAATTGTTCACGTCAAAGTTCTCAACTGTCACGAATGCCATGTTTTCTTTTTTATAACGAATAAATTTTCTTTAAGTCATTTTTTTAAAAATGTTTCTGAGCCCTTTCTCCGTTCTGCGATAGTTTTCCAGACGTAACATAGTTAATATCGCGGATAACACGAGCACACACCCTACCGTGACCAACGACAACAACGCGAACAAGACCATCTCGGTAAAACGTTTCATTTCTTAACGTAAAAAAATTTGTTAAACGGCTTAAACAATAGATATATAAATAAAAAAATGTTTATTTTACTGGACAAGGCGTTTACCGAACGCGGTGTAAAACAGATGTTGGGGGACGACATAGCGTGCATGCAGTTGGGTGGTAACCAAGTCTTGGTGTATTGGCCCGACGACGTCAAACTCACGTGTCAAATGCCTCGCATGCGCAGAGACTACCCGTGTAAGCATCCGGTCGTCGTGAATTCGTTTGTTTTGTAGCATTCATCACAACTACTTGAAAGAGAGAGGTATCGACACGTTGAAGTATTGCACCTCTTGCCAAAAATGGATGACCGATAGCACTAAATACGAAACGTATTATACGTGTGGCGGAAAAGAACGCGCAGACGAGTGGCACAAGACGCATCCACGGTCCGAGAGAAGAAGAAGAAGACGCGGACGTCCCAAGAAAGAGGTTTAACCGGATTTTTTAAAACAGAATGTCTTAAAAATCTACGGTTAACGAGAAGTGGATTTGTTTACGAGGGCGAGGAGCTGCTTGCGGAGGTCGTCCGTCTCTTGATCCGACTCCTTTTTTACGGTTTCGGACTTGTATTTGGTGTACAGTTTCTCCTTCATCTCGCGATACTTGCTCAGTTCGTGCGACACGGAGGCGAATTCTTCTTCTGAGATCTTCCCGTCTTCGAGTGCGTGACTCACCCGATCCGTGATCGAATTCAATTTACTTTCCGCGAGTTTGACGATCTTGAGATGTTTCTCCGATTTTCTCGATAACAATCGTCTAATGCCCTTGATGATTAAACCTAGTCCACCCACGGACAAAGCCGCGATCAGGAGAGGTGAGCCCACGATGGGTACGGCCAATCCCACACCGGCCACGACGGCGCTTCCCGAGATCAAGACGGTGTCGATGCCGTCGGCAGTGTTGACGGCGCGCTTGTATTTCTTGTGAACGCTCTTCCGCGTCTCGATCTCTCGCCTGAACGTCTGCTCGATCTCTCCGATCCGTTTGAGACGATAGTGTTGCGGATCAGGCTCTAACGTCGGGTACAATGTATCTTTACTCATCTTTTTAAAAGGGAAATTTTTTATACGTCGAGAACGACGACGCCGTTGACGGTGCCCGCTTTAGATCCTTTGTTCACACCGAAGGTGAGGACGTCTCCCGACATCACCCGCAACGGCGGATTTAGCGAGACGATCTTGCCTGTCTTGGTCTGAAAGGTCTTGTGTTCCACGTCGTTCACGACGAGCGTCACGTCCAGTTCCCCAAAAAATCCCAGACGGATGACGTAACCGTCGAACAAGATCGTCGTGCCCAGCTGCGGCCTGATTTTTCCGTTTTTATTCACGTAGAATTGGAACGTGTTCATGATGCGACGGCTTTTGGCCAACGCGGTGATCTCCTCTTTGGCGTCGTTGAGGTCTTTGAGGAGTTTCTCGTTCAGGTCCTCCACCAGTTCTTCCCTTTCCACGTCTTCCCAATAGAATCCCGATCTAGACATATTTTATTATACGATTTTTTTCTTAAATTCCAACAGAACGTGAACGGAATGACCGTGATTGTCGACAGGGTTGCCTTCCTCGTCTTTTAGTCGTATCGTTAATTCCGAGACGCGATCACGTCTCAACGTTAAGAACACGGGATGTGCGACGTCTTTTTCGTACAACTCGGAAAATTTCACGTTGGGACAAGGCAGGGACATGAGGATGTCCTTCGCCGTACCGTCTCTGACACCCTCCTCCAACTCGTCGAGATGAACGTTGAGAAGTTCCACCGGTTGCAGGTTGATGCTCTGGCTCGCGGAGATGGTCCCGCCGAGAGCCACATTCGCGCTAATGCCGAGAATCTTGCCGATTTCCGGCGGAAGCATCACCGCCGTACTGCCCGAACCGTCGATTCTCAATCTCATGGTAGTCTTGTCCAGGAACACCATGTCGAAGTATTTCGGGAGAATTCGTCGTAGGTCGACGAAGGTGTACGACCCGGCGTGCACGCTTTGGACTTTGGGTCTGTCTCTCCCTTTGACGTAGCGTATCTCCACGTCTTTCTTGACGTTGTACAGCCCGTTGTAAAGGCGAATGGACTTGACGCCCACGCACCACCCGCCGTTCGCGTTGTCGATGTAGCGAGAGAGTTTTACGGGTTTTCCGATGTCCGTCACGAGATAGTACATGCTGTTTTTAATATTAATAAATCTTAACTAAAAAAGAGAATGAACGTCTACGAGTATAGAAAAAATCTAGATCTGTCGTCGTTCGACGTCTACGTCAACGCGAGCAAAAAGTTTCGCGTGTCGTTCGAGAACATCTTCGTCAAGTACGACAACCCAGACGTCTTCGAAGACGGCACGTCGAAGTACTACGCCATGCTGAAGCGGTGGTACCTGCATTCCATCGACGGATTCTGGCAGAACCAGCTGAATTTCGCGGTGTGGTGCGCCACGACCGGCTGGACACGGGAAACGATCACCTGTCCAAATCGTTCTTCCGGTTTCACATCTACTATCAGATCAGAAGGATCCTGCAGGAGATCGCCGCCCCCTTGCCCAGCGACGCCGACTTCGAGCACTTCACGAATAACGTCGACGCGTCGGCGTACCAGCGGATCTGTCGCGAATTCGGGGTGTGCCGGTCGACGCGGACTGGAAGATCAAGGGATCCATCTTCGCGAAATACAACACGAAGTGGTCCACCTTCATCGCGAACCGGTCGGAGGGTTTCACGCTTCCGGGCTGGCCAGACTGGACGCGTCCATCCGAGTCTTCGCCTGGGCGATCCTGGGCTCGCAGGGGGAGACGAGGACCTCGATCGTGGATGCCGGCGCCACGTCGCTGGACGCCCAGAAGCAGTTCCTGGTCAACGTCGAGGACGCCATCAACCGGCCGCTCGACCTGCCCGCCGACATCTCGCGCTACGAAGACTGTCTGAAGTACGCCAATTCCAAGCTCGACTACGTCGTCCATCCGGGGCTCTACATGCTACCCAGCAACATGGAGCTGAACATCGGTAAGAACATCGCCGGTTACAATAACGAGATTCTGATCGCTCCCGACACCGCGACGACGGGAACGAACGTCGACCTCAACGCGAAAACGTTCGCGCCTAAAGAGATTCAGCCACCTCCCATACAGGTTAAACCGCCACCCAAACAAGTCAAACCTCCGTCCGTAGAGATCACACCACCGCTACAGGACAAGCCGCCATCAGACGATCACGAGGATCAGAAGACTGCCGTCTTGGCTCTAGCGTTATTTTCTTTTCTTGTCTTCGTCGAGTTTCGTTAACAACCAACCGACGACGACCATGCCCAGCACCCACAGCACCCACACCACATCGCCGTCTTACAAGCGTCGACATCGCACGTCTTAATATACCGGCAACGTCGACAGGAGTCCAGGAGCAATTTACCGATCGCGTCCAGCTGTTTCTTGATCCAATTCCTTCGCTACCCTCTTTGCGGAGGTGGAGCGGGTGGTGGTGGTGGACTCGCCCCGAACTTGACGGTCCATGTCGCCGTCAGCGCTGAAGAGCCCTGTTCAACGATTGGCGACTGCTGTCGTCGAGTAATCCCGTGATCGATGCTTTTATGGTATCCAGTTGAGTCTTTAATCGCCCTTTCAGATCTTTAATAATCTCTCTATGCAGCTCGATTATCTCGCGCGCGTCCTTTATCTTCTTCTCGAGCTCTTCTTTTTTCTCCGGATTGTTTTCGAGTTCTTCAGTCCATTCCCTTATCAATCGTAGTTGGTTCGCTATTTTACTTGCATTATCACGTATTTGACCGCGAATGGTTAGTAAAGCCTTATCAAACGCTAACAGTTCTCTCATGGGTAATATATCCGCTTGCGGCTCTTCATTGGCGAGGTCGTGTATACTACCGGATAGTTTTGTTACGCCGTCGTCTAATTGTTTTACTTGCGTTTCGTCACTATTAAAAGTGGTCATTTCCACCTGTTCTAGAACGCTATTAGTATCGCGTTCTACATTCCTTGCCTTTTGTACTCTGCGACGTTGTTGTTCTAAACCCAGGTCTTTAACAAATTGAGAACCTCCGAATTTTTCTAATGTAGATACCGCTAGAAATTTATCACGATCATGTTGATAGTTTAATCTAATCCAATCTGTTCTATCCTTACTCCATGCATATAAATCACCATCAGGATCGGTTTTAAATTTTAAATTTTTATCATTAACACTAACGTTCTTTTCTTCCCAGAATTTTTTCCATTTATCCACGATTTTACCGGTTTCTAAACGTTCTCGTTGATCTCCTTGAGGCTCGAGGGGAGGAGATGGTAAACCAGTATTATCCCACTGGTCTTCTATAGTAGGTTCGGTGTGTGTGAAAGACGTCGCTGTAGTAGTATCTTGAGAGACCCTATTCTGAGGATTATCTTGCATTTGATAGTCATTGTCGCTGGACCATGTAGCACCCTGTCCTTGATCACCATCGTTATTACCATCAACAACATCATCGTTGTCGAACGTTGGATTTTCGAATGTATATGGATCGTCCATTTTTTAAAACGGTTTAAATTTTTTATTACGTAATAGAAAAAAGATGATGAATTACGGACACATTCTCAATCCCGATAGGAAATTGCGCACTGCCTTCGGCGTGAAGGGTATACGTCAAACGGTGACCGTGTCCCACAATCCTTCGAGCATCGAAGAAAACCAAACGTTGACGGTTCATTTTCCCAATCTGAGCGAGAACGACGTCATCGTCCCCAGAAGCACAAGACTATGCTTCGACATGGAAGTCGCCGTGGAGGGTGGCGATCTCACCAAAACGGGTGGTTATAATAATCTGGGGCGCAACATCGTCAAGAAAATCGAGGTGAAGATCTCGGGAAACACCGTTCAGACCATAGACGATGCCGATAAATTCTTCGTCTATAACGATCTTTGGAAAGTGGAACGAGGTAACATGGCCTATCAGGGGATACAGACTAACGATCTAAATATAATAAGAGCAAAACCCACCAGCTATAAAATACCCCGCGACACCAAGGAAGACTACGAAATTGTTGCGACGTTCGGGAATCGCTTTTGCATTCCCTTGGATTTCGAAATCTTGGAGACGAGCGAACCCTTTTATCAAGCGGGTTTACAAGATCGTTTGGAATACATGCTGACGTTTAACGACGCCATACACGTCGTCCTGACAGATCCCGGCGATACCGATAAAGCGATAAGTTATAAGGCGACCAACATCGCGTTGGAGTTCGAGAAAATCACCGACGAGCATCTCGCTCGCAGCATCAGACAGAGGTACGCGGGAAAACACGCCTATTACTTCAACCAAATATTGCGATATCGCAAAACGACGATGAGTAAATCGGACGGTATCCTCAATTATCAGATCAACACACCCCCGCGAAGTCTCTCTCGGGCATTCTGTTTCTCTTCAAAGACATTTCCGTCAACGATCCGGAAAATTTTTATAATCCGAGAATCACCAAAGTGGAAACGACCATCGAGGGACAACCGAACCAACTGTTCTCGGCCGGCATGAGACCGCATCACCACTTTGACGAGATTAAAAAGTTTTTCTCCCTGAATCGCGAAACCGTCACTGAAACGATCGTCAAGGAACTCGACCTGAGCAACGTGACTCTGGGGAAATATCTCAAAGATCATTACGCACTCTGGTTGGACTTGCGGACGACACCCGAAAACCATCTCCACGGCACGGGGTCGCAAGCTTCAAAACATCAGCGAGGGTGTTTCCGTCCGAATCGAGAAAACGCCCGAAACCGATACCGATCCCGTGGACGTTTACATCTTCGTCGTCAAGGACGGACAGATCAACATGTTGGACGGTCGTTTCGCGAGCGTCATCTCTTAAGAAAAATTAAAATCCTATAAGAAAAAATGTTCATGCAACAACCACACGCCGCGATGATCGTGGGTGCCACCAGTTGCGGGAAGACGGAATTCGTCCTCGATCTGCTGGAACGCGAATACAAAGACGTCTTCGACCACATCGTGATCCTGTGTCCCTCGATAGACTTCAACAGGGCGTACAAATCGAGAAAGTGGATAGGCGACGACGTCAAACATCCGAAAGACAAACGAGTCGTCATCGTCAACCCGGTGTCTAAAAATGGAGACGAGTTATTGCAGGACACGTTGCGACACTTTTACGATAGATACAAGGGTACACCCACGCTGTACATCATCGACGACTGTTCGGCCACGAAGCAGATCAAGAAGAAGGCGGACGCCCTGTCCATGCTGGCGTTTTCGGGGAGACACGCCAACCAGTCCGTCTGGATCTTGACGCAACGCTACAACAGCGCGTCTAAAGACTTTAGATCGCAGATCAAGTGGGTCGCGCTCTTTTTCACCAAGGACAAGTTCAGCTACAACGAATGTCTGGACGAGAACGACGTCGTCCCCGAAGAGGATAGAAAACGTCTCAAACACGAACTGTCGCAACGCAAGCACTCCAAGCTGATCTTGCGGACGGAACAGCCAACGGATTACAAGTTTATAGAATAATTTATATTTTGTGTAAAATATAAATTTTTAGTATTTTTTATAACCATGCAGTTTTTTATATTTTTTGTAAATTAGTTTTACAACATCATACGTCTAAACATAATAACTTTGACCATCCAGCAAACCTCGGGATCCCACGGGTCGTCTCGTCTGGAATCGCGGTTGTAGTAAACCCAACAGAGTTTGTCACTCCAGTCCACCGCAGGATCCCACGGCTCGTCTCTCCCGGAATCGTGGGTGTACCTAAACCAATAGAGTTTGTTACTCCAGTCCGTCGCGCGATCCCACGGCTCATCTCTCCCGGATTCGCGGGTGTACGTAAACCACTGACATTTGTTACTCCAGTCCGCCGCGGGATCCCACGGCTCATCTCTCCCGCTAGCTAGGTAGCACATAAACCACCCTCTTTTCTTATACCAGTTCGCATCAGGATCCCACGGCTCGTCTCTACAGTCACCGATATTGTAGTCTAAAACCAGCAACTCTTCTCTCTTGATATCGCGTTTGTACTTAAACCAACGCAGTTTGTTACCCCAGTCCACCGCAGGATCCCACGGTTCGTCCCACCCAGTACATTTTTTGTAATCAACCCAATACTTACTCTTTATCTTCTCAAAAATACTCATGGCTTCAATGAATTGGTTAAAACATCTTAATGACATTTCAATATTTGCTACACTATACCATTGGGTCACCTGTACGGGAGCGTGTCATCTCTAGGAACAGATAAAATTGAAATCACCCGTGTCGCGTATCATCCGATAAACACGTTATATATCATCGTCTATATATAACGACATTTACCTGTGTGTGTGATCACGTGACTCCTGAATTCCCGGAAATGGACACGTCGGCCAGTTCTCGGAAAAAAAAACAGGTGCCGCGAAGTAGTGGATATATACTACTGAAGTCTGCTCAACATTAAAAAAGAAACAGATCAGCTAACGGGGTATGGGAATGCTGACGGTTGGCTGGAGAGATAGAGCTTGGTACCAGTCTGAGAATATTTTCAACTTGGCCTGCTCAGCTAATCAGATTTTAAGATTAGCCAAAGTTGAGTAAAATTTTAGACTTGGGTAATTCTCAAGTTTTATGGTGGCAGGCCCTGGCCTACAAACACTACATTTATACATATATTATATATTAGAAATTCAAGCATCCTTTGCTACCAACTTCATGCAGATGAAAACGTTTGACTGTAGACTCACTGCATGTGTGACCTGTCAACAGGGGATGCTTACTCCTTCGTGGCACCTGATCCCACCTCTTGATTTTCAGAGGTCTGTGTTTGTCCACTTTTTGCCAGATTTGTCTATACATCCTAGATGTCATATCCTTATATATCCTCAAAAGCTTCGGAATGAAGTCTGCTTCACGGGAATAAAAGAACAAGTCGGCTTATTAAATGGCAGAAATTGTTCCCGCTGGAATGCTGACGATTTGCTGAAAACCTGGGCCCAGAACCATGAACATAAACATTCTCAGTCAAATGTTATTCTCAAAAGTTTAGAGTTTACTCTTAGTTAATGAGTAAAAGGTGAAAATTCGCGTATTATTAAATGACTTATGACTTTTCTCAAATGAGACGCGTTGGTACGGTTATGTGGTAGCCGGTAAGGGGTCCATCACACCTTCTGTGAGATTTTTCTGTCAATTCAGGTAAATATTATTGGTGTAAAACAAAGATTTTAAATGGGTTGAATGCAAAAATGGTACAATCGGAGCCAGCTTCACGCTCAAGCGGTTTTTAAATTTAGTGCTTGTGATCCAAATAAATATTGTTTATTCTTAATTTTTCATGTTTGAATGAAAGGGTATAATCAATCATTTGTTAATGTAAAAACAGATAAAACTTATTTGGATGAATTTGATAGGTCTTTAATTAGATTGGCAATGCAACATCATAAACTCGAAAAACGGAGCAACCGTTCAAATGATATCAGGAATATCATCAATTTTTCAACCATTTAAAGTGGTCATGGTGTCTTAAAGACATCTTTTTGGCTTTCAGCATTAGAACATTTCATTATATACAGAAATAAACTACTTACTGATAAGATGTTGTCCCAAGAATATAAAGAATCGCGCTTCTTGTCAACATTTCGAAGCTTTTTACAGGCGATATAACCTTGTTTGTAATTACTATTTTTTACTGAATGAAATGTGCATTTACCTTTTCAGTGTTGATTGTTGAATCGCTTATAACGAATTTTACTGTGGCACCGCAGTGGTTGTCATTGGTCAACAGGGGATGCTTACTCATCTGTGGCACCTGATCCCACCTCTGGATTTTCAGAGATCCGTGTTTGTCCAATGCCAAGCAGATTTGTATATCATCTACTGAATTTCCTGACGATTGATACTTTGGTATCTTTTACTTTTATATTAACTTGGTATTGAAATTATTACGTCGCATGTGTTTGGTTTTGCATATTCAATAGCCTGTTTCAACGCGCGCGTGTGTTGTTCTCTGATCATATCATGAACTTCATTAACATGGAGAATTTATTCCAATCTTTAATTGACATTTCTATGTGCTTTATAATATTATTTAACAAATGAAGCGTGTTTTGTGGTGTGTGTATGTTCCAATGCAATTGAATTTGCCCATTTAAAATCTTATATCCTAAACATTGATAGGAAATATACAGCCTCACCTCGATGATATAGGAAGCTTTATATATAAAATCATCCAATGATTCTCTTTTTTCTTCATATTTCAACTAATTCGATGCAGTCATTTAATTCCCTAGCTGTGACGGTTGTCTCCAGATGTCATGCAGTGGTCCTCCCACATCATTATACCTGTAGTACAAGTTATAACCTTTGTAAGCAAGAAGATTCGTGATAGCCAAGCCATTTTTCGAATGTTGCTTGTAAATTTCAATGAGATAGGAATCGCTTTTTTCACTAAAGGTGGTACCCGAAAATTTAAATATCTAGTGATTGGCTATCAGGAGACTTATTTCGTCAAACACCACTCTGATTCTACACATAAATACACTGAGTTGATATAAAAAACATGCTGGAATTTCTAATAGACAATGTTTTTGTAATGTTCGAATGCGTGGTCTTTCAACAAACTGTCGGCATTCCTATGGGAACTAATTGTGCCCCTTTATTGACCGACCTGTTCCTTTATTCACACGAAGCAGACTTCATTCAGAAACTGCTGAATCAAAAAAAGAAAAAGTTAGCGGTGTCCTTTAATTTGACATTTAGATATATCGACGACGTTCTGTCAATTAATAATGACAATTTTCATACAATTGTCAATGCTATATATCCCAGCGAACTAGAAATCAAAGATACAAAAGAATCAAGCACACACGCTTCGTACTTAGATATTTTACTTAATATAAACACAGACGGGAAATTAGCAACTAAGCTATACGACAAACCCGACGATTTCGGCTTTCCCATCGTAAATTTTCCACATTTAAGTAGAAATATCCCTCAGTCATCCGCATATGGAGTTTATATTTCACAAATGATCCGATATACCAGGGCGTGTACAACATATGAAGATTTCATATACAGAGGTAAACTACTCACTGACAAATTATTAACACACGGATATCGAAAACCGCGTTTAATGTCAACGTTCCGCAAATTTTACGGTCGGTATAATAGTCTTGTTTGCGATTACTCTGTTTCACTAAGTGAAATGTTGAGTTGCCATTTCGTTGGCGGTTGTTGAGACGTCTGTACCAGTTGTAACGAGGATACACTCCTCACGTATTTCATTGGACTTGACTGTGGACTCACGGCGGGTGTGACCGGTCGACAGGGGATGCTTACTCCTCCATGGCACCTGATCCCAGCTCTTGGTTTCCAGAGTTCCGTGCTTGTCCATTTTTACCGGATTAGTATCTATGTCCTGGACATTCTTATGATTTATACTTTAGTATCTCAAATTTATTTATATATATGACGTGTTTTACCAATGATTACCGAAATCCCGAACACACACACATATGCGTGTGTGTGTGTGTGTGTGTGTGTCGTTTATTGACATTGTAATGAAACACATGAAAGATAGAATTATAACGCATTGTACAATTATGTCTCATTTCATTAACAAAATGTTAACAAACTGCGTGTTTCTGTGTTGATGTGTTTCCTTTTAAATATTTAAATAATCGACATTAATTCGAATTTTGCAGCTATATTTCGAGTGTGTAGAAAGCTCCCACCGACATTAATTTATCGTGTTTTTTATAAAAGTTCTCAAGTGTTTTATTTTTCTTCATATTTTCAACTAATTCGATGCAGTCATTTAATTCCCTGGCTGTGACGGTTGTCCAGAAAGAATCCATAATTCTTCAAGTTTCACGCAGTGGTTCTTCCATTTCATTATACCTGTAGTTCAAGTCATAACTTTTGTAAGCTAGGAGATTCGTCATAGCCAATCCATTCTTTTCTAATATTGTCTGTAACGTTTGTAGAGGCGGGGTCGTTTTGATACCTTTGGAGTGCCTTTGGTATGATATTGATATACCAGTGTGCACCTTCTTGTTCTGGTGTTGAAGTTGTAATGATTATTTCACCATCTGGCTTCAACACACGACGAACATCTTTCATCAGTTCATCGATGACAGGATAGTTTATACCGTCTGGATTTCTTTCCAAATGATGAAGAACTGTACTAGAGACATAAATACTCCTCTATCTTATTTTTTAAAAAACGCAGGGGGTTATCAATAGCACATTTATATAAATAAAAAGTATAGAAAACAAATTATTTTTTTCTCGGTAATATGATGTTTCTTATCATTTGCGAGATCAATCAAATAGTGGAAAGGGATTATACTTTATCATTGTATCATTTATTTTGCAGACATATATGATATCAGCGTTTCCCCTTATAACAGGATGCAACGGTTGTGTAGTATTTTCCTTCTGTGTTCATTCTACAATGATATAAGGAACTAAAACAATATTGATAGAGTGATCTTTCACATACTTTCAAAAAATTCTATCCGTTATTTATTCAATCATGATTTTTCTATTTATTGAATAATGTAATTAATTGTAAAAATGCATCCCCAATTTTATAAGTTCGGGGTGAAATATATATTAATATTTCCCGATGTGCATATCCTGGCGGCGGGCGGAGTAACCTTTTTATTATCATACGGTTGATTCTAATTACTGTGTGGTTATGACAAGTTTCATGGTAAAAAACCCTCTACACGCTTATTTCTTATATAGAATATAAAGCTCATATAGAACAAGAGGCGCCATGTGTCTTGTAAATAAATACCCAGATTGTTCGAACCCCTATGGGTAATAGTCTTTTTTCATTTGAAAACTTTATATGGCATTCCTTGGGGATAGTTTCTGCAAAGTGTACATTATATTGAACAATTGATTGTTTAGAAGTACAAAATGTTCAGAGGTTTTAGAAAAACTGCTATGTTCTATTTACTTAGGTGTCTGAGACCTTTATCTGAAACTTTTACATAATAGTAGATAATTCCCAACAAGTTCCTAATATATCTTTGTATACAAAAAGGATGATAGTTTTGAGTTAATTTGTTTAAAATTGTACACTTTGTCATTTGATGTGCCAAACAGTGCCTCATTTATAGACAGATTGTGTTTTCAATCGCAAACGTTGTAGATATTGACTAAACAATCGTGAATACAAAATTTGAAAGTCATTTAACCAGTGGTTCATAAGAAGATTTTTCATTGATGTGCCAAGTTTTATTACTTGTTTATTCCCTTTAGGGCCTACCCCCTTTTTATTCGCAAACATCATGCGGCCTCACGTAGGGATACCTCATGTCAAATTTCAATTGGTAACAATTGGTGCACTGGTTTTTGATAAGAAGTGTAATATGTATCGGATTTGACAAAAAACATATTTGCTGTTTACTAAGGTGCCTGTGACATTGACCTTTGAACTCAGGACCTTTTATTTTTTTCCAAATGATTTGATGTGCACCTTTAAGCTCCTTTATGCTGTTGTTTTCATTTACAAACTTTGTAGATATTGACGTAAATATCATGTATACAAAATTTGAAAGTCATATGATCATTTGTATGTACCTAGTTTTGGTACTATTTGGTCCCCTTTGGAGCTCCTATAGGTCCTACACCCTTTTCATACGCAAACTATGCTTCTTTACATGGGGATATTTCCGGCTAAACTTGGTTTGTTTGTTTGTTTGTTTATTGTTGTTTAACGTCCCACTCAAGAATATTTCACTCATATGGAGACGTCACCAAATGCCGGTGAAAAGTTTCAAATTTTGGCCTATGCTCGGCACTTACGGCCATTGAGCATTGAGGGTTCTTTAACGTGCCGACACCTACTGTCACACGGGACCTCCAGTTTTTACTGTCTCATCCAAAAGACAGGAAACCAACCTGTCGCCGGCGGGACTCGAACTCACGACCTCACGATCCAGAATCGAGCACGCTAATGACTGAGCCAGGCCGCATCGCTAAACTTGGTTAAAATTGGTAGATTGGTTATTGAGTCAAAATTGAAAATATGTAAAACGTTAGAAAAATGTGGCAAACAAAAACACCAGTATGAGCTGTCGTCGGCGCAAAATTTTAAATGCAGATTTTATGCAATATTTTATCTCATACACATCCCAAACCGATCATCTGGTGGTTAAAAGAACAAATGGATGCGTATAAATAAAACAAACTCGTCAAACTTAGCCCATTGTATCCGATCTTATGACTCTTATTTCAAAAAATGAAAAACAATCCTTATCTTTATATATATTACTATTTTCTGTGAATTTGTAGTCAGCTGGTTACGAAATTCATTCTGTATAATGGGCTTTGCGGTGGGAGTTTCTCATGTGACGCAACAGCTAAACAGCTGTGTGAGACGAGAAGTAGTTCCCCTTTTCTGTCCGGAAATACTAAATGGAATTCAGGTTTATTTTCTTATTTCCATATCATTTTGAAAGATTCTAGTGATATGGAAAATTTTGAATAATTGTTCGATTTGGTTTGAGATTATTTTAAAATATTCGACTGATTCGTGTAAATGGCCGCGTCAATGGCTATGCTGTATAATGTGTTTTCGATTGAATTCTTATATAATTGATTATTAATGGGATATACCATAGAAAGTTTTGGGTGTGACTTACGAGAAGAGAGACAGGTAATATTCATCCATGACAACTAAAAAAAAGCCATTTTTTGGATTTTTTTTACCAATCAGCTGGGAACCATGATTCGTACCTAACTTAAGTAAGTATCTATCACGCCCTAATTTCACACGATGCGAATGTCGAATTGTTTCTGACAGTGATATCAGGTAAAGGCAAACAAATCGACCTGCTTATCAGGAGAGATGCTTGACAAAGTTGCACTAGGCCTAATTCTCTATTTATGTTCAATTGCCAAGTAAAAGCTGTAAGTACGAAGCGTACTTTTATTTCTGTGGTCTGTTGTTCTGGTCATAACATGAGATTTAAGATATCGACCACGTGTTTTGACATCGCCTCAGTGTCAACAAATATTTTGAGCATGTGAGTTAAGAGAGATCTCGGAAATTCTCGGTGTCGCGCATTCGGCGCATAACGCAATCGGTCATTGTTAAAATCGACTTTTATTTTAGGTGTTGTATCAGAGATATATCTCTTGTTGTATATTTACTTAAAATACAATACCGGATTGTTATTGCAAATAATTAGTGATATATGTGTTGTCGAAAATGATATTTCCGAGATCGCGTAGGATGAGTTTGTAATGGATATCCTGTGGCGGTACTTTCGCGATAAAGGTTTTCTGAATATTTGACATTAAGTTCACTTGCATATAGGCCGATTACATCAGAGAAATGCTGTCTTGCAAGACAATGATAATTTCGTGTCTGACAAAATAACTTTACGGGTTTAAATCACAAAAGATGTGAGTAACTTCTTGTTCGGAGATATTTTGAATTATATCTCAGTGGTTTAGTGTAGATTAGTATGTTTCAAAATATATCACTTACAGCTCATATTGCTCTAATGTTAAAAATGGCATTTAGTTTGCTTCGGGCACCTGATTAATCATTACAGCATCAAATGAATTGTCATCAAAAGGAATATTTGGTAGAAATGCCTGTTTGATATCCCTCACTGCCCCCAACAAGTTTCCTTCTGTCAGCTTTTCTTTGGTCTTTTCTAACATTCCAGTACTCTGGTCTATCAACGAGATTGCTCCAAGTCCATGATCCAGAAGTTCTTTGGCATAATTTCCTGTACCACATACAACATCCAGTAAATGTTTATCCTTTAAAAATAAAATGCAAACTGAATTCACAGTTACATATATAAATAAAACATTTCTGTCCTTATCAAATAATTCAGATAAATCTATTTTTTTGCCTCTTATTCAATATATTTTATTATTTTATATTTCAATAGTATAAGTGTGAATGACAGTAAAAAAGAAAGATTGGTGTCCACATTTTGAAGACATTTAAATCAATTAGGTTACCTGCAAAATTGTTTTTATAACATGCAATAGTGTTTATACAAGATTCCGGGAATGCCAACAAATTTTTCCACACTTCTTGTCAGTACATCAAAAGATGTTGGCACAGCCGGAATGAACCTGGAATACCATAACTAAAACGACCTTTGTATTGTTCATTTCTCATAAAATGCCGGGGGAGCAACCTTTCGATTATCATACAGATGATTCTACTCACTTGTCGGTTATGACAAGCTGCACAGGGAAAATGTTTTAGTCCTCACTGGATACTTAATATATGGTGACAAGTAGGAGCGATTATTCTAGTCTGCGTAACTTAAATATGATGATTTATTACCTAAAATTTTAACTTGTCCTGATCACGAAATGGTTCACAAGACTCCACCCCGCCAAGTTATATGGATTTTACTATACTTATGTTCAATTCATCACGTGATTACCAGAAACATTAGGTTTAAGCAATCATATTAACTTACCCTCGACAATCTATGACTGATCACTTAAAAACACTTAAAATGCATTGCGAAATTGTGAGTTCTTCATCTCTCACTTACCTAGAGAGATTGTGTCATTGAAATTATTCCAGCAATAATGTTAGCACCTGCTGCTTTTCTTTGACAATCGTAAGTTTGTGATATGTCATCGTAATTTGCAAAGGAACTCATTTTTGTTATTTTTCAAGAGGAACAAAAATACAGAGAAATATAGATCCTGTTAGTTGGATTGACGCTTGAATTTCTCTCTATATATATTCTAAATAGTTTATATATGGAAATGCGCTCTTCCGCTCGTCTAGACGATAAATTCATCTATCATCTACAGAGATGTAGTTAAGATAACTATCTATGATATCAGTACTATTGACTATCATTATGTCCCACCGACTTTTTAAGCATTATAACAGCATATGTAAAATTGACAACTTTTCATGTTTATTTCCTGATGTACATATACCTACATTGTTCAAATAACTGATCAATAACTATACGAAATGTTCACAGAATGGCATACGTAGATTCAGAACAATGCTTATTCTTTTAATGAAAATATTTCTACTGAAACCATTTAAATAATTAGTGTGTTCCCATTTCGTCTTCAGTGTTATACTGGTCCAACATCTTTTTCAAAAGTTAGTAAAATCTTCCGTCATTTGTGGAATGCTTTAAGCTCTGTAACTTTAGATAGTACTTAATTTTTCAGACGTGTTGTATTGAATGTTGAACTGTTTGAGTATGAATTCGTATAAATTGCACAGGTCAGCTAATGGCAATACGACACCTCCTGCTTTTCCACGTTGTGTTTCCACTACACGAGTCACCAACTCCGCAAAAACAATTTCGTTGATTTCACCATTGGCGTCTGCATCTTCTGTCTCCGCTTGTTTCATCCTTACATGGGATCTCTCTTTATTGTACAACGATGTCAAACATGCGCGATGATACCTTAGTTCTTGGGCTACAAAACCTCCTGCGCTTAATTTGGCCAACAGTTTCTGATCTTGCCAGTTCTGTGCACACCGATGGAGCCTTGAATTGAGTTGCATCGTCATAGTTTCACGAAGTTCAGAACAAGATGCTTGTTTCTCACAGAGGAAACATTCTTCAACTGTTTCTGCTGTTACAATAAAAGTTTTCCTTGTAAATTTCGAGGATCGGGAGGCTGATGTCTCTTTTGAGCTCTTTGTAGTTTTGTGTTATTGAACTGCATGACTCATGGTATTTTACCTCAATTTTTATCAAGGCAGCCTCTATTCCATCTCCGTCGTCCATTCGACGTCTATCGAGAGGGATAGCATTTCATTGATCTTGGCAAACTTAGAAATATTTTGTGACAATGCTCTGTAATCTGAATTTGCCAGATCATTATTCATTGGAAGTGATTTGAGTATCTCGCGTTTATCTTCCTGACAAATAAAATACTTCAATCAATCTGTGCTCTATTTCTCCTGAGCAGTAACAATAATCAGACAAAAATATGAAATATGAAAAAAAATAGACAAAAATATTGAACAAAGAAATAGATTGGTAATATATTATAGACGATATCTCAATATTTAGTTGATAGGCCGAGGGGTTACCCTTTTACCACTTATATGTACAACTTATACACTTACACATATGGGATACAACTGGGTTGATGGAATTCCTACACTCAGCTCGATCTTTCATCCAGTATTATTTAACTCTCGTGCGATCTGTACACCATCCAAGGGACCAAAGCCCCGTCCCTCTTGTTTCGGCTTTCCTGCGTTGGCACACTGCGTCATTTCGGATAGAACGTCGCGATCTTGTACGTAGCGGATCATGCTGTGTTTGGAAGACTTTGTTTTGAAATAGATCAAAGCTAACACTGAACCCCATGCCGAGTTTCACGGCAATAAATTGCATCTTACTCTTTTATCAAGCTCACAACCTGAAATGTATGCATTTTGGACCTAAATTACTTTATAATAAAGTAATTTCGTCTTTATTGGAAAGCAGAATGATAAGAATAGTTTGTACAAAGCTTAAGTATGCCAAACTATATCTATAAACAATTATAAATTTGACAGCAAATAGACTATATGTGACGCTAGGCAGTATTAAAATGCCGCCATTTTGTTTTAGCGACAGTCATTTTGAAAATGGCGGAAATCGCGATGGCCAACGATGATTTTTGAAAAAATTTTTGGTGTCAAATTTTTATCCCTGTTTCCTCAAGTGAAATATTTTGGTGACATATTGATGTTAGCCGCTACAATTGATGTTAGTTGTACATCTCAGGTAAAAAAAAAGGTGAAAATTAATAAAGGCAAAATGGGAATCAAGTAAAGGAGATTAATAATGATATAATGTACCCGAATAATGGGGCTATTGATGAGAAAATCAGATAAACACATGCAAATTAAATGTCTTGCGGAAAGTAAGCTCAATTCAATAACTGACTGGATTAGCCGAGCCCTTAAAACGGAGAAATTTCCGATCAAGAATTCGCTCAAATTTCTCACGAATTCACGAAGTACCGCGAAATGAAAGAGAAAATTTCCGTTACACGAGCATACGACACTACGAATTAGATCCTTGTCATTATTACACGGCACCCGGTTTGGTGTGGGACGCTTTACTAAAGAAGACGAAAATCGAGAACTTTTAACCGACTACGATCAGCACCTTTTCATCGAAAAGGGAATACGCGGCGGCATTAGTATGGTGCCCAATCGTATTCGAAAGCTAATAATTCTTACTTGAAAGAGTACGATCCCAATCTTCCCCCAAAACATATAATGTATTGGTATGCCATCGCGCTATATTCAGAATCCATGTCCCACCCTCTACCCTATAGAAATTTCGAATGGGTAGAATTCGATATCATAGATCCGCCGGAAGGTAAAGGATACATTTTAGAAGTAGATTTAACTTACCCAAAAGTATTACACGATTTACACAACGACTATCCATTGGTACCGGAACGGTTAGAAGTTGATGTTAAAGATCTTTCCGACTACCAAAAAAGGTTGTTGAAAGAGAGCGCTTTGAGATATACCGGCCCCGCGAAACTCGTGCCGAATTTACTCGACAAGAATAAATACGTTGTACATTATAAGAATTATACTTATCTTTGGGGTTGAAACTGAAAAAGTACATCGAATTTTGAGCTTTGACGAAAAACCTTGGATGGAACCCTAAATTAGACTTATTACCCAACTTAGGCAGAATTCAAAAAACGCCTTCGAGAAAGATTTTTTTCAAGTTGATGAACAATAGCGTGTATGGGAAGACCATGGAAAACGTCAGAAACAGAGTTGACATAAAACTCATTAAGGATACCGACAATGTCGAACAAGTTCGTAAAATCAACGCGAAACCCACGTTCGATAGAGCGGATATCATCAACGAAGAATTGGCTATGATACACGTGAAGAAAGTAAGGGTGATCTTAAATAAGCCGATTTACGCGGGAATGACCATTCTCGATTTGTCGAAGTACCACATGTATAATTGGTATTGCAACTATTTAAAGCGACAATACGGCGATAAGTGTCGATTGCTATATACGGATACAGTCAGTCTTTTGGTAGAAGTACAAACGGACGATGTGTACAAGGACATGATAAAACACGCGTACGAATTTCTGATTTTCCAGACGTTCACACGAGCCTCCGAATTTTAATAAAAATAAAAACAAGAAAGTTATAGAAAATTTAAAGACGAATGTGCCGGAATTCCGATTTCCGAATACGTGGGACTTAGACGGAAGATGTATTCGGTTTTAAAAGACGATTCTAAAGTTATTAAACGAGCAAAGGATGTGAAGCGATGCATGGTAGACAAACAGATAAATTTTACCAACTATAAAAATGCTCTTGTTAAACATGAAACGTTAAGCGCGAAAATGAACAACGTACAAATAATTCAGGCATGACTATGGATAAAACTACTTTATCCTCACTCGATACTAAGTTACGCATACGCGAGGATGGTAAAACTTTGACATACGCAATAGGACATTACAAATTATGTCGATAATGCTATCGGTGACGCGGTAGAAATTAATAGATGGGGAGAGAGAAATGATGGTGCGGGTAAAAATATAGCACACTCATATTACATTACGCGGTAGAAATGATCCATAAAAATAGTGCGGAATACTAGCGCACTCATATTATCACACACACACATAGCAATGATAGATAGAAATAAGAGAATGCGCTAGACAGAGAATTAATAAAAATGATGGGGTACGCGAAAGAGAGAATGCGCTGAATTTTATATAGCACAGTAGAAATAACACGGTGCGCTAGAATCCCCACTGAAGAAATTAATCATTCGCTCGAGTGAAACCTCAGGTAGACGTTTCGCATTAAAAAGACATAAAATCGAAAACGCAACAAAATTACACGCAGTGCGCCAGAGAGAGAAAATTAATAATGTTAACAGCAATGATAAGTAGAGATGATAAGTGGAAATAACACAGTGCACCAGAACCCCCTTTTACATGACACAATATTTTCTTAAATCATTTAGAAAATTTTCCCGTATTATATCATTATCGATTTTGTAACCCGTCGGGAACTTTTGTACACGGGCCGATTGCGCCCCTGAAGAGATTACGTTAGTGGTTCGAACGGGAGGAGGAGGGGGAGTGCCGCATAGTGTGAGAAAAATTACGTTAGTGGTTCGATCGGGAGGAGGGAAAAATTACTTTAGTGGTTCGAACTGGAGGAGGGTGGAAAGTGTCGCATGGTGTGGCGACTGTACGAATTTTCACGCTCGAGTAAACAGCCGGGTATCGATTTTATGGATATGGTTGCGTCCCTGAAGAGATTACGTTAGTGGCTCGAATGGGAGGAGGGAGAGTGCCGCATAGTATGGAGCATATACTACTTACCTCATTACAACTTACGATTGCCATCAACTTGTATCAGTACTTTCAGTACTTGGGTTGCTTATCGCTATGAATGTATAAAACATGTATGAATGTAAAAATCGTCAAAATGAACTGAACATACGGGTATCACAACAGGACAGTGTTGCGGCGTATTCCCTAGTGGGCCACGCGGTCATAGGCATACGGGAACAGTGTAAAGCAGGCCTAACCCAATTAATCTTTTGACACTTGTAAGCGGTGAAGAGGCCCAGGGGCGCATAAGGGAAAACAAAAATCACTGGATATACACAATAATACTACTAGATCTGCTATCAACAAAACAATACTAATTCTAAAAACTAATACAGACATGTATGCATATATAATCAGAATATAACTGTTCGTTAAATTTGATAATTGATAAATCGAACTCCTCTTACATCTACACTTTCCTTAGTATAACATCTAATTACAAACACACATAGAAAATATATTATGTTTGGCTTTATATTCCATCTATATATCACATGTATATCCATACATTGTACATTTCAGATGCATAATGAATATGTTAAAAACCAAATAAATAGATAAATAAAAAACAAACAAAACAAATAAACAAAAGAAAAGAAAAAAAGTGCTATGATGAATAAAAGGATCCAGTTCAATTATGAACTATGCTAAATGTGATTATCAACCAAATATATTTAAATCTTATTTTACATAATTTATCAATACTAAAACAAAAACTACAATAACCTATTTCAAATTTCAAATTTTTATATTACACTTGATATTGAAATTGTTAGGTTGCATTTGATTGGTTTTGCCTATTTAATCTTATTTAATAGCATGAAATATCTGAAATAACCAGCGCGCGTGTTGTTCTCTGTTTTATAAAGTATTTCATTAAATATTATAAACATAATACCAAAGTTATAATGCTGAGGACGATATCGTTTCTGTCAATTAGAATTCATCAGTTGAGGTTGAGTTAACATAGAGAATTTATTCGAAACTTTTATTGACATTTCTATGTACACGTGTGTTTTACTATATTCTATAACAAAGGTACCGTATCTGTAATGAAGTGCATATTTCCAATGCATTTATCTTACATCTTAAACATTGATATGAAATATTCAGCCTCACATCAATGACATAGAAAGCTTCAACAGTGATTTATAAAATTATGAAAACTCATCAATGATTTTCTTTTATTTCTTCATACGTTCAAATAATTCGATATATAGTCATTTAATTCCCTCGCTGTGACGGCTGTCCAAAAAGAATCCATACTTCTCCAAGTTTCATGCAGTGGTCTTTCCATATCATTATATCTGTAGTACTAGTTAAAACCCTTGTAAGCTAGAAAATTCTTCATAGCCCATCCATTTTTCGAATGTTGCTTGTAAAGTTCAGAGACAGAAGTCGCTTTGACGTTTTTCTTCGATGATTACTGAAATTCCGAATATTTGACAATTCATTTCATTTTGCCCTAGACGTTGTACCATCAACACCAGAGAGAGAGAGAGAGAGAGAGAGAGAGAGAGAGAGAGAGAGAGAGAGAGAGAGAGAGTTGCTTTTAAACAATTAATTAACAGAAAATTTATCTAATTTTTTATTGACATTTTAATGAAATACATGAAAGAGATATAATGTATTGTTCAATTATGTTTCACTACATTAAAAATCTATTAACAAACTACGTGTATCTGTATCGATGTATACCACTTATAACTGGACTTAAATTTGTCCGATATTATCGACATTAGTTCGACTTTTGGAGCCTTACTTCGAGTATATAGAAAGCTCCAACCGACATTAATTTATCGTGTGTTTTATAAAATGCCTCAAGTGTTTTATTTTTCTTCATATTTTCAACTAATTCGATGCAGTCATTTAATTCCATGGCTGTGACAGTTGTCCAGAAAGAATCCATACTTCTCCAAGTTTCATGCAGTGGTCCTTCCTTATCATTATACCTGTAGTACAAGTTATACCCTTTGTAAGCTAGAAGATTCGTTATAGCCAATCCATTCTTTCCGAATATTGTCTCTAAAATTTGTAGAGGCGGGAGTCGTTTTTGATACCTTTGGAGTGCCTTTGGTATGATATTGGTATACCAGTGTGCACCTTCTTGTTCTGGTGTTGAAGTTGTAATGATTATTTCACCATCTGGCTTCAACACACGACGTACCTCTTTCATCAGTTCATCGATGACAGGATAGTTTATACCGTCTGGATTTCTTTCCAAATGATGGAGAACCTGTATTAGAAACATAAATGCACCTCTATCTTATTTCAAACAAACGCGGAGGATTATTGATAGCACTTTTGTGTAAACGAAAAATATAGAAAACCTTTTTTTCATTCGGTAATAAGATATTTCTTATCATTTGCGAGATCAATCATATAGTGCAAAGGGATTATACTTTATCATTATATCATTTATTTTGCAGACATAAATGATATCAGCGTTTCCCCTTATAACAGGATGCAGCGGTTGTATAGTATTTTCCCTCTGATTTCCTTCTACAATGATATTAGGAACTAATACAATGTTGATAGATTGATCTTTCACAGACTTTCATAACATTCTATCCGCTATGTATTCTATCATGTTTTTTCTATTCATTGAATAATATAATTAATTGTAAAAATGCATCCCCAATTTTATAAGTTCGGGGTAAAATATCTATTAATATTTCCCGATGTGCATATCCTGGCGGCGGGCGGAGTAACCTTTTTATTATCATACGGTTGATTCTAATTACTGTGTGGTTATGACAAGTTTCATGGTAAAAAACCCTTTACACGCTTATTTCTTATATAGAATATAAAGCTCATATAGAACAAGAGGCGCTATGTGTCTAGTAAATGAATACCCAGATTGTTCGATCCCCTATGGGTACTAGTCTTTTTTCATTTGAAAACTTTATATGGCATTCCTTGGGGATAGTTTCTGCAAAGTGTACATCATATTGAACAATTGATTGTTTAGAAGTACAAAATGTTCAGAGGTTTTAAAAACCGAAATGTTCTATTTACTTAGTTGTCTGAGACCTTGATCTTTGACCACATAACATTGAAACTTTTACATAATAGTAGATAATGCCCAACAAGTTCCTAATATATCTTTGTATACAAAAAGGATAATAGTTTTGAGTTAATTTGTTTAAAATTGTACACTTTGTCATTTGATGTGCCAAATAGTACCTCATTTATAGACAGATTGTGTTTTTATTCGCACTAAACAATCGTGAATACAAAATTCGAAAGTCATTTGACTAGTGGTTCATTAGAAGATTTTTCATAGATGTGCCAATTTTGATTACTTATTTATTCCCTTTAGGGCCTACCCCCTTTTAATTCGCAAACATCATGCGGCCTCACGTAGGGATACCTCGTGTCAAATTTCAATTGGTAACAATTGGTGCACTGGTTTTTGATAAGAAGTGTAAATGTATCGGATTTGACATATTTGCTGTTTACTAAGGTGCCTGTGACATTGACCTTTGAACTCAGGACCTTTTATTTTTTTCCAAATGATTTGATGTGCACCTTTTCGCTCGTTTATGCTTATGTTTTCATTTACAAACTTTGTAGATATTGACGTGACTATCATGTATACAAAATTTGAAAGTCATATGATCATTTGTATGTACCTAGTTTTGGTACTATTTGGTCCCCTTTGGAGCTCCTATAGGTGCTACCCCCTTTTCATCCGTAAACTATGCGTCTTTACTTGGGGATATTTCCTGCTAAACTTGGTTAAAATTGGTCGATTGGTTATTGAGTCAAAGTTGAAAATATGTAAAACGTTAGAAAAATGTGGCAAACAAAAACACCAGTATGAGCTGTCGTCGGCGCAAAATTTTAAATGCAGATTTTATGCAATATTTTATCTCATGGGCATCCCAAATCGATCATCTGGTGGTTAAAAGAACAATGGCTATGCTGTATAATGTGTTTTCGTTTGAATTCTGATATAATTGATTATTAATGGGATATACCATAGAAAGTTTTGAGTCTGACTTACGAGAAGGGATACAGCTAATATTCATCCATGACAACTAAAAAAAGCCATTTTTTGGGACATTTTGTACCAATCAGCTGGGAACCATGATTCGTACGTAACTTACGTAAGTATTTCAGACGACCTGATTTCACACAATGCGAGTGTCGGATTGTTTCTGACAGTGATATCAGGTGAAGGCAAACAAATCGACCTGCTTATCAGGAGAGATGCTTGACAAAGTAGCACTAGGCCTAATTCTCTATTTATGATCAATTGACAAGTAAAAGCTGAAAGTGCAACGCGTACTTTTATTTCTGTGGTCTGTTGTTCTGGTCATAACATGAGATTTAAGAAATCGACCACGTTTTCCTGACATCGCTTCAGTGTCATCAAATATTTTGAGCATGCGGTTTAGGGGATATCTCGGGAATTATCGGTGTCTCACATTCGGCCCATAACGCAATCGGTCATTGTTAAAATAGACCTTTATTTTAGGTGTTCTATCAGACACATATCTCTTGTTGTAGATTTACTTAAAATACAATACCGGATTGTTATTGCAAATAATTAGTGATATATCTATATATATAAATATATAATCTAGAATGTTATTTCTGAGAACGCATAGGATGAGTTTGTAATGGATATCAAGTGGCGGTGCATGCGCGATAAAGGTTCTCCGAATGTTTGACATAGAGTTAACTTGCATACAAGCCGATTACATCAGAGAAATGCTGTTTTGCAAGACAATGATTATTTCGTGTCTTACAAAATAACTTTACGGGTGTAAATCACAAAAAATGTGGGTAATTTCTTGTTCGGAGATATTTTGAATTATATCTAAGTGGTTTGGTTTAGTGTAGATTAGACGGTTTCAAAATATTTCACTGACAGCTCATATTGCTCTAATGTTAAAAATGGCATTTATTTTGCCTCGGATACCTGATTAATCATTACAGCATCAAATGAATTGTCATCAAAAGGAATATTTGGTAGATGTGCCTGTTTGATATCCCTCACTGCGCCCAACAAGTTTGCTTCTGTCAGCTTTTCTTTGGTCTTTTCTAACATTCCAGTACTCTGGTCTATCAACGAGATTGCTCCAAGTCCATGATCCAGAAGTTCTATGGCATAATTTCCTGTACCACATACAACATCCAGTAAATGTGTATCCTTTAAAAATAAAATGTAAACTGATTTCACAGTTACATATATAAATAAAACATTTCTGTCCTTATCACATAATTCAGATAAATCTATATTTTTGCATCTTATTCAATATTTTTTATTATTTTATATTTCAATAGTACAAATGTGCATGACAGTAAAAAAAGAAAGACTGGTGTCCACATTTTGAAGACATTTAAATCAATTAGGTTACATGGAAAATTGTTTTTATAACATGCAATAGTGTTTATACAAGATTCCGGGAATGCCAACAAATTTTTCCACACTTCTTGTCAGTACATCAAAAGATGTTGGCACAGCCGGAATGAACCTGGAATACCATAACTAAGACGACCTTTGTATTGTTCATTTCTCATAAAATGGCGGGGCGGAGCAACCTTTCGATTATCATACAGATGATTCTACTAACTTTTCGGTTATGACAAGCTGCACGGGGAAAATGATTTAGTCCTCACTGGATACTTTATGTATGGTGACAAGTAGGAGCGATTATTCTAGTCTGCGTAACTTAAATATGATGATTTATTACCTAAAATTTTAACTCGTCCTGATCACGAAATGGTTCACAAGACTCCACCCCGCCAAGTTATATGGATTTTACTATATTTATGTTCAATTCATCACGTGATTACCAGAAACATTAGGTTTAAGCAATCATATTAACTTACACTCGACAATCTATGCCTGATCACTTAAAAAACACTTAAAATGCATTTGCGAAATTGTGAGTTCTTCATCTCTCACTTACCTTAAGAGCTTTTGTCATTGAAATTATACCAGCAATAATGTCAGCACCTGCTGCTTTTCTTTGACAATCGTAAGTTTGTGATATGTCATCGTAATTTGCAAAGGAACTCATTTTTGTTAAAATCTTATTTTGCAAGAGGAACAAAAATACAGAGAAATATAGATCCTGTTAGTTGGATTGACGCTTGAATTTCTCTCTGTATATATTCTGAATATTATATATATATGGAAAGGCGCTCTTCCGCTCGTCTAGACGATAAATTAATCTATCATCTACAGAGATGTAGTTATGATATCAGTACTATTGACTATCATTATGTCCCACCGACTTGTTAAGCATTATAACAGCATATGTAAAATTGACAACTTTTCATGTTTATTTCCTGATGTACATATACCTACATTGTTCAAATAACTGATCAATAACTATACGAAATGTTCACAGAATGGCATACGTAGATTCATTTAATGAAAATATTTCTACTGAAACCATTTAAATAATGGGTGTGTCCCCATTTCGTCTTTACTGTTATATTGGTCCAACATCTTGTTCAAAAGTTAGTAAAATCTTCCGTCATTTGTGGAATGCTTTAAGCTCTGTAACTTTAGATAGTACTTAATTTTTCAGACGTGTTGTATTGAATGTTGAACTGTTTGAGTATGAATTCGTATAAATTGCACAGGTCAGCTAATGGAGATACCACACCTCCTACGTTCCCACGTTGTTTTTCCACTACACGAGTCAATAACTACGCAAAATCAATTTCGTTGATTTCACCATTGGCGTCTGCATCTTCTGTTACCGCTTGTTTTATCCTTACATGGGATCTTTCTTTATTGATGATACCTTAGTTCTCGGGCCACAATACATCCTTAATTTGGCCAACAGTTTCTTATCTTGCCAGTTCTGTACACACTGATGCAGCCTTGAATCGAGTTGCATCGTCATAGTTTCACGAAGTTCAGAACAAGATGCTTGTTTCTCACAGAGGAAACATTCTTCAAGTGTGTCTGCTGTTACAATAAAAGTTGTCCTTGTAAATTTCGAGGATCGGGACGCTGATGTCTCTTTTGACCTCTTTAAAGTTTTGTGTTATTGAACTGCATGACTCATGGTATTTTGCCTCAATTTGTATCAAAGCAGCCTCTATTCCATCTCCTTCGTCCATTCGACGTCTATCGAGAGGGATAGCATTTCATTGATCTTGGCAAACTTCGGAATGTTTTGTGACAATGTTCTGTATCCTGAATTTGCCAGATCATTATTCATTGGAGGTCATTTGAGTGTCTCGCGTTTATCTTCCTGACAAATAAAACACTTCAATCAGTCTGTGCTCTGTTTCTCCTGAGCAGACAACGAATGTCGGTTTTCATCAATCTCATGCGCGGTATTCGAGTTTGAATTGTATAAATTTATGTTAGTCCCTTGATCCATGTCTAGTTTTGCCACTACATTATACAACAGTCTTGGTCACAAAGGCAAAGAAACTGGAAAAAAATAATCATTCCCTGGAAAGATAAAAAATAAATATTATGTCTTGTAATGGAAATAAATAATCTGACTAGATAAAATTAGGCAGGCTGTCCAATCAGAATCAAAAAGTCGTCCCCTAAGGTTATATAATGTTTTGAGCAACATAAAATTTAAAAAACATATCGAAACTTAAAATGCATCCATTTAATAAACTACGGTGTTAAATTCTTCATTTTTGTCATATGTTTAATTATATTTTTATCAATGCTACATTTCGGCGAATTTCTGGCAATATGAGTCACTGTCATAGCCTCTCAGGGTAGTTTCGATGTAGATATGTCATCATTTTCCTTTTAACTCCATCATTTCAGCGAATACTCGCCCAATTGCTAATAAATAATTGTACATTTTCATGATATTTTACACGGTGTCCTAAAAATTGAAAACTACGTTATATATATTCAAATTTATTCAATACACACTGTCTGAGTGCCTGTTTATACATATAGACCTTATCAATATTAATCTTGGCAAGTCCGCAAAAATTTGGACAAGCCAATTTTAAAGTTGGAAATTCCAAGAATAAAGCTGGAAAAGCCAACTTTAAAGTTTGAATTCCAAAGAAAAACGTTGAAAAAGCCAACTTTAATGTTGGAAGTTTTTACAAGAACAATCCAACTTTACGTTTGAAAAGTGAGAAATGAAAAAAAAAACTAAATAATAAGATGGTCCTAATACGCTTCCTTCAAAAAGTATACGCTAGGTCATTTGAATCACTCTGTAAAGGCTAGTTAATGATTTCAATTTCATTAGCAAACGACATATGTATTGACTTAGCAATTAAGTATTGAAAATTTGCGCAAACTTGAAGCCTTTTTCCTCCTATTTTTGTCTCTTCTCCTCTTAACTGTATTATTTCTTCTCATTTCGAACGTATAGTCTAATTGAACAATCTGTATGCATGTTCGTGCTTTTCTTACATTGTCTTATTTGCCTGTTCGACCAATGTGTGTACATGTTCGTAGTTTTTCAAACTTTCATGACTGGATGTATTTGCAGATATACATGTACATATGCAATACTTAATATATGTGGTGGATGTCAATCTCCACTGTATTCATTGTAAATAATGTAATATTTTGTATCCTCTGTTAAGTTTAAAGGCTTAAGAAATAAAGACCTTGAACTTGTTCCCAAGACCAAGCTCCCTGCCAAATTTGATTGTAATCTGTCCAGTGGTTCTTGAGAAGAAGGCGTTTGAATGGAAAGATTAATGGACAGACAATACATATTAGGTCCTAGCAATAGCTCACCTGTCCCTTCGCATAATCTATGATCATAGATATATATCTTCAGAGGGACTCCTGATCAACGATGAACGTGAACTTTGAACATCGATTGCCTAATTCAGTTTACACCATTGCGTGATAAAACATCATTAAAATGTTAATTACATGAATTTAGATATGCAAAATGTATATCTAATGTATATGTGTTTAGAAGTTGTGGTATGTTAATATTCACAATATTGAGTCATTAAACATCGTTCTACACATGCAAGTTTTTTTTTAAAAAAACTGGTGCAGTTTACACGTATCCAAATACTAAATATTCGCTAAAATTTGGCATTGCAGTTTAAATCAAATTTTTACGTATATGTATAACCCGGAAATACGGGTAGATCATTGTTACGATGCTTTACGCATAATTCTGAGAGAAAATTTATCACAAGTGGAGTTTCGACTTGAATAAGCTAATTTGTATTTATAAAGGACAAAGAAAGAGGAAACTACAGTTTTAAAATACATCATCATGATGGCTTTGCTGTCATAAAACTCCCAAGTTTGTCATTCTGTCGCTATTTTTCCCAACTGAAAAGTTACCAGGTAAATTTCGAAATATGTATGAAAATTACTGTACAGAACAAAAAGCAGTTATCTTATGTAAGGTCATAATCAGGTTTTATTGACCCTTACAATACAACATCAATTCTGTAAGGTCACCGTAGATAAACTGAGGGTCTATTTTAATTCAAATAATTGTAGAATAATTTCAATAATGAGCATACATAGGATTTTAGTATGATCGCCATTTGCACCGATGCATTGTTCACATCTACGACGCATTAAACGAATCATGTTATGCAGAAAAACCTGGGGAATATTCCGCCATATGTACAATAAAGAACGACGCAAAACGTACAACGTAGCAGGGGGTTTGGCACTTAACGTAGACGTCGTTCCATTTCATCCCAAACATGTTCTATAGGCGATAAATCCGATTATACCGCAGGTCAGGATAGCGCATTCATGTTTTCCTGTTGTAGATAGTCACTTACAACGTCCGCGGTCGTGTGTTGTCCTGCTGCAGAATGGCGTTACGCTGGTTGTTGTGAATAAATGGAATGACGTGCTGACGTACAATCTCGTCACAGTAGCGTACGCCGGTTAAATTGCCCACCACTGTCTTCCATGTGTTGTAATTCCACCTAGACCATAACGCTCCCTACGCCGATATTGGCGGCGCTGAATAGCGCAGAGGTTAACAATCTCCGGCACGACGGTAAGCCCGAACACAACCGTTACTACGTCTCATTTCGTGCGTAAACAGAACTTCCGCCCAATTTGTGTTATTGAAACGACAATGCCTCTACACCACGCTAACCTCTTAACACGGTAACGCCAGAGCAAAAGGGAGATAGCAGGATGTCAAGAACGGATGTTGGCCTCTCGCAATCTGTTCTTAGGGTACAAGGAGTTATCCGTCGATGACCAGGGATGCTTCTAGCGGTGAAATAAGCCGACTGGAATCGATAACGCAAATGTGACATCTATATATATATACGTATCTTGCCGACTAAACGTTACGCGAGGGGGTCCTGATCATGGGCGCCCCGAATGGTGCCAGTTTGCTGATATCGTCTCCATAAAACATTTACAGTGTTAATAAGAACTCCAAGCTGCCTCGGAGACATCCATATTGCTTTGAGACATCCCAACTTCCAGGATCCCATTAGCACGCAAACGATAATTTTCAATCATGCGAGGCATCTCTCAATCAAAGTTTTATACCAAAATCCAATGTTTTTTTCTGTTTCAATACATTGAATACTGTAAGTGAATGCAAGAAATTCTAATCCATTACTAACCACGTGCTGTGGCCATCAAGGCGAATCGAACGCGTTATTTAACAAATTGAGTACTCAAACACGCGTTTAGTGCATTAAACTATACCTTTAAGAATAAAGTGCGATAAAAGAATACTTTTTATGTTTTTATTTAAATTTTAAGTATATTTTCTTTTTTCCACTAGTATATGTTTTCCAAGAAGGCAATTGATAATTGTTAAAGAAAAAATACATTATACATGTTAGAGGGGAATTACTTAAATAAAAGAATAACAATGCCCTTAATATGCCCAGCTCCTTGCTTCCTATTTTTTTCTGTCAACATTTTCTTTCTAATATATTCTATAGTTCCTTATATAAATTATCTAAAATTGTTATAAAATGTAGATTGATGAGTTTTACAGTTATTTGTATTGTATTAATCTGTAACTCATCAAGTAATTACAATAAAACCATACGCTGGACAAACGATGAAACTGCAAAAGAGTACTAATAATCATTAAATACTAGTAAACCGGATGGTCAAGATAAATTTTTATAACTCGTTGATGGTACTGTTTACAGATGCACCATCATATGTTAATAAGCAGTAAGTAAATTAAGAAATGGGGAATAACATTGAAGATAACAGTCGTAGGAACTACTACAATTTAATTAAAAAAAAACTCGTCGTTCACCTCTTCAGTTTTCCGATTTGTCGCTTAAAGGATCTAACGCAATCCTTTATGGGGTCACGTACAGATGACCTCAAGTACGTGTGTAATGTTCGATCAATGAAATTGGGACTTACAAAATTGAATGGCAAAGAGATGTATTTTTACATAAAAAGAAAACTGTCAGTCCTAAAACTTCCACCGATTTGAACCTATCTAATTTTCTGAAAAATAATTCTATACTTTCAATTTTGTGTGCTCAGTGTTCTACATAATTTTAATTTTGTTTACATTCTTTGCCATTTGATCGCTTACAAGATCTTGCAAGTCATTTTTTTCATTGGTCATTAATGACACACCAATCAGGTCATCAGCACATAACGCTAAAGCGAATTGGGTTTGATCCACAACACGAAATATCAGAAAACGGGAGAAATTATGTATTATAATTGTGTTGAAAGGAACACAGGGAAACATATTAATACATTAAGTACTGCATTTCAACTACATATATATAATTATTAACACAATCATCCATTCAGCTTATAAGTTTAAGGGCATCTTGTATTGCATCAACCTCACCTGACCAAGGAAATTTATAGGTCTTCAGGATATTTGCACCAAGTTGTCCTTTACAAACTTAACAGAGGTATAACAAACGTAACATAGATACATTGTCCATAAGAGACCCGTATATTCCTACAACGATACTTCTCCGTGTGGGATTTAAAGTTTATATAAGGAACTCAAAAAATCCTAGATGGTATACATGATTATTAAGACTCTTTCATATGCTGTCATAATATATATATATATGTATATATATATAATATATATATATAGCTAGATATTTAGACTAGTATCACAAAATGTTAAAAAAGAGATTTTGAAACCCAAGATAGCTATAGACGCTATACGACTTTGAATTGTTTCAGCATACGGTACACGTAATTATTGACAGAATGTGACGACCAATTATATACATATTATCGGGTTAGTTGTTGTCTCGGTGTCATTTTTGGACTAGCGAGTTTTACACACAGTCATCCATAGAAAAATAAATATCCATACCACGCGATATGTAATATACATGTCATGTGATATGTAATACACACAGATCATCCATAGGCGTATAGGGCTACTCTATATTATAACATGGCCGACAGGTGTCCATCTTGGATTTTGATCTCTCTGAAAATGTAATATGCATATCTAGACCTCAAGGGGAACCTCCATAATCAATATCGAAAAGATCCTTCAGTAATTCTGAGAAATACATACTTCTGTTCTCAAAATCCAAGATGGCTGCCTGTCAGCCATGTTGGAATCCGATCTCTCTGAAAATGTCATATTTACAGCTACACCTCACGGGGAACCTTCATGTCCAATTTCAAGGAAATCCCTTCAGTTCTTTCTGAGAAATAGCAATAACAAATTTGCTCAAAATTCAAGATGATCGCCTGTCGGCCACTTTTCATTCCAATCTCTCTGAAAATGCAATATGCAAAACTAAATCCTAAGGGGAACCTTGTTGTCAAATTTCAATGAGATTCATCAGTCCTTTCTGAGAAAAAGCGGTAACAAACTTCCTATGGTCAAAATCCAAGCTGGCCGCCTTTGACCAAAGGAAGTTTGTTACCGCTACTTTTATGAAAGGACTGCATGGATCACCTTGAAATTTTACATGAAGGTTCCCCTGAAGGTCTAGATGTGCATATAACATTTTCAAGAGATCGGAATCGAACATGGCCGACAGGCGATTTGGACCAAAAGAAGTTTGTTACCGTTACTTGTCAGTAAGGACTGTAAGAATCTCCTTGAAATTTGACATAAAGGTTCCCCTTGAGGTCTAGTTGTGCATATTACATTTTCAGAGAGATTGGAATCGGCCATGTTGGATTCCAATCTCTTTGAAGATGTAATATGCAACCTAAAAGTCTGTAATTTGACATTTTACTCTATGAGGAACTCATAAAGTGTCTTAAGCAGTAGACATGATATAACAGTACAACATAAAAGTTTGTAATTTTGACATTTTTAGTATGAAGAACTCACATAGTGTCTAAGATAGTAGACATGATATAACAATACAACCTAAAAGTCTGTAATTTGACATTTTACTCTATGTTGAGCTCACAGTGTCTTAGGCAGTAGACAATAACAATACAGTGTACACGATATAAGAGTATAACCTTAAAGTCTGTAATTTGACATTTTACTGTTTTTGGTTTTATAAAGTTTTTATAAGGAAATGACAAGGAATATTTGATGGTAATTGGTATATCTCTTTTCCATCCTTGTGTATCTCAATCCGAATTTAATCTAAAAAAAACCAATGCATTAAATGGTGTGTTTGTTACATGAATAGAATCTTTTTGTGAAAGCAAAAGTTTATAAAACCTATTGTGCTATTCTGTGAAAGAGAACCTTAAAGATAACAATCACAGGCCTGAATGGCCACATTAGCATTGACAATTTGGACAAATTACAAAGCCTGTTGGTCCACGTAATGAGTGAAAATGTGTATGTGTAGATAGAAATTAGTGCATGTGCTTGCATCCTAGAAAATCTAACCGACTAGTAGGCGAACTCGCATCTGAAGCCAATAAACTAAAAGTTCTAAAGAGTTCAGCAGCAAGAAAACAGAGATCTCGACAACACTCACAGTCATTTCTCGACTTAATTTAACAGTATCTACGTAGTGATTCGTCGATACAATAGTAATTAGGTAAACTCTAAACAGCTTTACACATCAAGTGTTACTTGTTATTCCTGATTCAAGATACCTGCAATTCTTCATCTTTTTTAGACCCAAATTGACATCCATGAATGGTAATCAATTCTTGATCATCCTTTAATGAGATTTAGAATCAGAAAACATAATCAGGTGCTGAATTGTCAATAACATTGTGTCTCTTACATCGAGATTAATCATAATTAAAATTATCAAAATAATGTTTCATATTCCAATTGCACTTACGAAATATCTAATAAATATGATACAGGTTGTTGTTTATCATTCAAACAGTAAAAAGACAGAGTATTCATTTAAATGCGAAACCCACGCAAATTACTAGGACATATCACTGATGAAAAAGAAGTTTATAAGCAACAAAAAGAACTTGCTATACTACATTTGGGGAGTTATCCCTTGACAAAAATCAATCCTCAAGGGCTTTCTTCCAAGATTATAACAATACCAAACATACACTGCTATAATCCAAGATAGCTTAACCATACCTTTCAAACTCTAAAAGTGAAAATGCTGGCCATGACCTGCATTGAGTTAAACAAGAATTAGACGTAATTATATGTCTCACTGGTCCCTGTATTGATATCAAATGTCGCAAAGTTTAGTAAGTATATATTTCATGGGGTTGGGCAGTACGCCCACATATACTACTGAATGTGTTCTCCCATAACAATCAATGATATATGGTTTAAAGGTGGGGCTGTGAACGATTTTTAAGTTATAAGTAAAAATGTATATTTTGGGGGTAGGGCAGGACCCCCATACACATCACTGAATGTGTTTTCCCATAATAATCAATAATATATATGGTTTAAATGTGATGCCATCAACCGCTTTTAAGTTACAAACAAAAATATAAATATCAGGGGTGGGGCAGGACCCCCATGTGCACAACTAAATGTGTCTCCCATAACAATCAATAATATATATGATTTAAGGGTGGGGCTGTGAATGGTTTTAAAATTATAAGCAAAATTGTTTGTTCGTTTATTGTTATTTAACACTCAAGAATATTTCACCCATATGGAGATGTCACCAAATGTAGGTGAAAGGGCGTCAAATTTTGGCCTATTCTCGGTACTTATGGCCATTGAGGAGTGAGGGTTCTTTAATGTGCCAACACCTACTGTGACACAGGACCTCAGTTTTTACTGTCTCTTCCAAAGGACAGGAAACCAATCTGCCATCAGCTGAACTCAAGAGTGTGCAACCAACTGAGCAAGGCCGGCTTTTATAAGCAAATATATGAATTTCAGGGGTGTGGCAGAACCCCCATATGCACAACAAAATGTGTCTCCACACAACAATCAATAATTTAAAGGTTAAAGGGTGGGACTGTGAATGGATTTTAAGTTATAAGCAAAAATATAAATTCTAGGGGGTGGGGCAGGACCTGCATATGGACCACTAAATGTATCTCCCCATAAGAAATAAAAATAAATATGGTTTAAGTTATAAGTTAAAATATATATTTCAGAGGGTGGGGCAGGACCCCCTACACCACTGAATGTGTTTCCCAATAATACACATGGTTTAAGGGTGGGGCTGTGAACGGAAGTTATGAGCAAAAATATAAATTTCAGGGGGTAGGGCAGGACCCCCACTGACCCTATCATACACCAATGAATGTGTCTACCCATAAAAAACAAGAATATATATCTCTTAGGGGTAGACACGAGAGTGGTGTTCAAGAAATACATAACAAACTTTAATTGTCAAAAGTGCACAACTAGACCTCAAGGAGAACCTATATGTCAAATTTCATGAAGATCCCTTCAGTACTTTCTGAGAAATAGCGATAACATACTTTAATTGCCAAAATCTAAGATGGTTGCCTGGCAGCTATTTTGTGATCCAACCCTCCTGAAAATGTACAGTGCATAACTATACTACAAGGAGAACCTATATTTCAAATTTCATAAAGATCCCTTCAGTACTTTCTGAGAAATAGTAATAACAAGAATTGTTTAAGGACAGACAACTGACGACATACAATGCACTCGGGAAGTATCACGGACACAAGGTGATTGTGGGCTAAAAAGGGCATCTAAGAAACAATAACTGTAGGAAGTTGATAATGTTAATAGTAATTTTGATTCATTCAAAGATTTTTTACATGCTGATAATTTCTATGGCTTAAATATTTTTCTATTAGAGCACCTAAGAATTTGAAATGCAATTTCCAGAGAGAAAGTATATCGTCATGGTATTGCAACCAGGAAAAGTCAAAACAGAATAAAAAGAAAGAAACTATTTCCATGACAAAACATAACTATGAATCCATACACATATTCACTTTATACTTTCGAGGTTTTAAAACCAGTTCTCACTAAATTAACAACATGTAAAATATCAATAATGCAATAAACACAGAAACCACAGACAATGGTAATTTGAAACTTAACAATTTTATTTCCCTGCTAGCTCAAAGCAATATGATAATTTATGCACAATTTGTGAAAATTTTACAAAATAGATATTAATACAGACGTATCTATAAATAAGAATCATTGTCTTTGTGTCTTTTATATTCCAACATAAAATAAAATCACTAAAAAATAAATTTGATAAAAAAGAAATTGCCACATTTACTGTCAGCTCAGCTCAGGACCATTACAGAGCTAATCCTTTCTTGAGAATGATATTGCCATATTTTGATAGTTCTCTGTAAAATAAAAAATATATAAAAATGACATCATTACATCGTAAAACATGATATTCGTAATGTCAACAACATGATATTCGTAATGACAATGGAGCCAGTGTGGTGAAGTGGTTTGAGCATTAAGCTTCAAACCATGAAGCCCCTAATCTGAAGTCAGCACAAAAGAGACCCACTGAAGCCTTCGCTGATTTTGTGGGAACTTTACTATCATCATCATCAATCATGATGAAATAATATATTTGACTTTGATATATACTGGTACAACTACAAAAATATACAAACATTACCATGTAAAAAACATACATACATACATACATACATACATCCATACATACATATATATATATACAACTACAGAAGTTGTTTAAAAAAAATATTGATACACCATACTGATACACATAGAACCTGTGTGTACAAGAGCTTAAGTTGCTTTTAGCTCCTGACCAATATCAAATCAAAGTTTGAGCATATTCCATGCAAGGGTTGTAAAGTTATAGTCCAGAAAAGAATTGCATCCATGGTTGCATTGTGACCCTGACCTTGGATACATGATCCCTGTTGCACTTAAAATCAATACCAATAACATATTAAAGTTTGAATGCATTCCAAGCAAAGGTTATGAAGTTATTACCTGGACAAGAATCATGTTCATGGGTGCAATGAGACCCCTTGGGCAGGAGACATATATACAACAACAGAAACTGCTCTTAATAAATACTGGCAAAATACAGACACATATCTACCCTGTATGTACAACTGCAAAAAGCTGCTCATAATAAATACTGGCAGTATATAGACACATATCTACCCTGTATGTACAAATGCAAAAAGCTGTTCATAATAAATGCTGGCAAAATATACATACACAAACCTACCCAGTATATACAAACATACACAAACCTACCCAGTATATACAAACATACACAAACCTACCCAGTATATACAAACATACACAAACCTACCCAATATATACAAACAAACACAAACCTACCCAATATATACAAACATACACACAACCTACCCAATATATACAAACAAACACAAACCTACCCAATATATACAAACAAACACAAACCTACCCAGTATATACAAACATACACACACCTACCCAATATATACAAACAAACACAAACTACCCAATATATACAAACAACACACAAACCTACCCAATATATACAAACAAACACAAACCTACCCAATATATACAAACATACACACACCTACCCAATATATACAAACAAACACAAACCTACCCAATATATACAAACATACACAAACCTACCCAATATATACAAACATACACAAACCTACCCAATATATACAAACATACACAAACCTACCCAATATATACAAACAAACACAAACCTACCCAATATATACAAACAAAAACAAACCTACCCAGTATATACAAACATACACAAACCTACCCAATATATACAAACAAACACAAACCTACCCAATATATACAAACAAACACAAACCTACCCAGTATATACAAACATACACACACCTACCCAATATATACAAACAAACACAAACCTACCCAATATATACAAACATACACAAACCTACCCAATATATACAAACATACACAAACCTACCCAATATATACAAACATACAGACACCTACCCAATATATACAAACAAACACAAACCTACCCAGTATATACAAACAAACACAAACCTACCCAGTATACAAACATAACATACACACCTACATACCAAACAAACACAAACCTACCCAATATATACAAACATACACAAACCTACCCAATATATACAAACATACACAAACCTACCCAAAATATACAAACATACAGACACCTACCCAATATATACAAACAAACACAAACCTACCCAATATATACAAACAAACACAAACCTACCCAATATATACAAACATACACAAACCTACCCAATATATACAAACAAACACAAACCTACCCAATATATACAAACAAACACAAACCTACCAAATATATACAAACAAACACAAACCTACCCAATATATACAAACATACACACACCTACCCAATATATACAAACAAACACACACCTACCCAATATATACAAACAAACACAAACCTACCCAGTATATACAAACATACACACACCTACCCAATATATACAAACATACACACACCTACCCAATATATACAAACATACAGACACCTACCCAATATATACAAACATACAGACACCTACCCAATATATACAAACATACCAATATATACAAACATACAGACACCTACCCAATATATACAAACATACAGGCACCTACCCAATATATACAAACATACACAAACCTACCCAATATATACAAACATACACAAACCTACCCAATATATACAAACATACACAAACCTACCCAATATATACAAACATACAGACACCTACCCAATATATACAAACATACAGACACCTACCCAATATATACAAACATACAGACACCTACCCAATATATACAAACATACAGACACCTACCCAATATATACAAACATACAGACACCTACCCAATATATACAAACATACACACACCTACCCAATATATACAAACATACAGACACCTACCCAATATATACAAACAAAAACAAACCTACCCAATATATACAAACAAACACAAACCTACCCAGTATATACAAACATACACACACCTACCCAATATATACAAACACAAACCTACCCAATATATACAAACATACACACACCTACCCAATATATACAAACAAACACAAACCTACCCAATATATACAAACATACACAAACCTACCCAATATATATAAACAAACACAAACCTACCCAGTATATACAAACATACACAAACCTACCCAGCATGTACAAACATACACAAATCTACCCAGTATATACAAACATACACAAATCTACCCAGTATATACAAACATACACACACCTACCCAATATATACAAACATACACACACTTACCCAGTTTATACAAACATACACAAACCTACCCAATATATACAAACAAACACAAACCTACCCAGTATATACAAACATACACAAACCTACCCAATATATACAAATATACACATATCTACCCAGTATATACAAACATACACATACCTACCCAATATATACAAACATACACAAACCTACCCAGTATATACAAACATACACAAACCTACCCAGTATATACAAATATACACATATCTACCCAGTATATACAAACATACACATACCTACCCAGTATATACAAACATACACATACCTACCCAGTATATACAAATATACACATACCTACCCAGTATATACAAACATACACATACCTACCAAGTATATACAAACATACACATACCTACCCAGTATATACAAACATACACATACCTACCCAGTATATACAAACATACACAAACTTACCTAGCATGTCAAACATACACAAATCTACCCAATATATACAAACATACACACACTTACCCAGGATATACAAACATACACAAACCTACCCAGCATGTACAAACATACACAAATCTACCCAGTACATGTATATACAAACATACACACACTTACCCAGTATATACAAACATACACATAATTACCCAGTATACACAAATCTACCCAGTATATACAAATATACATACACCTAACTAGTATATACAAGCATACACACACCTACCCAGTATTACAAACATACACAAACCTACCCAGCATGTACAAACATACATAAACCTACCCAGTATATACATAAACACACCTACCCAGTATATAAAAACATACATATAATTACCCAGTATATACAAACATACACAAACCTACCCAGTATATACACACATAAACAAACCTACCCAGCATGTACAAACATACACAAATCTACCCAGTATATACAAACATACACAAATCTACCCAGTATATACAAACATACACATAATTACCCAGTATACACAAACATACACATATCTACCCAGTATATACAAACATACACATATCTACCCAGTATATACAAATATACGCACACCTACACAGTATATACAAACATACACAAACTTACAAAGCATGTACAAACATACACAAATCTACCCAGTATATACAAACATACACACTTACCCAGTATTTACAAATATACACATAATTACCCAGTATATACAAATATACACACACCTACCCAGTATATACAAACATACACACACTTACCAAGTATATACAAACATACAAATAATTACCCAGCATATACAGACATAAACACACCTACCCAGTATATATACAAACATACACAAACCTATCCAGAATATACAAACATACATAAACCTACCCAGTATGTACAACAGCAAAAGCTTTCTTTGCTCTGTCATAAAATGCAAATCTTTCCACAAATTCAAATGAAATCTGAAATGATATTAAAACAATTGAATTAATACACACTCTATAAGCAAAAACTTTAGACTGAGCTAGTCAGATGTTGTGTTCTTGATATATAAATAAAGAAAATTGTAGGACTGGAATTTTAAATTCCATCTAGGATAGATCTCGTATTGAGCCGAGTGTTTTAAATTCCACATATGATAGATCTCTTACACAAACATACGGAAAATTGATACAGGGCTAAATATTTGGACTTAGGCTATGGACCTAAATGTGCCACTCTTACAATGACATCACTAATCTATTGACCCCGGTAAGCTAAAATGCACTCTCACAGAATTGGTGTAGGTCCATAGCAGAGTTCCATATTTGTGGCACTTAACCTACTGCTGATGTCATTCCCATATCAGTGAAAAACTGGAACAGAAAAAATATTATTACATTTTTTATTAAATTTATCAATTAATTAAAAGCTTTATTTTTCACTGTTGTTCATTGATTTTACTGTATTTTGATTGGCTTAATGAAAAATATCAATATTTTTCATTAAGCCAATCAAAATACAGTGCCAGGCCACTAATGAAAATCTTATTAATTAATCTCATCTATAATGTAATGATAATTGTCAATTCATTGTTTGATTATAAACTGATCACATTTGCTAGCAAATGCCAATAAATGGTGATGCAGTGGTAAAAGCTTTTGAACATGTAATGTAGATATGATGTATCAATGAGGGATATTCATGAACTATTTATAACGCCATATTGAAACTAAACAAAATGGCTCTGCACAGACTTGTTCTGTGTCAACTAAAAAGCGGATAATATTATGTTTAGATGGAGTGTGTAAGCTCTCAATGGAAAAATGAAAGCCAACTTCAAATTCTGTAGTAACCTACAAACTCACCAGGCCTCAATATTATAGAAAGTATATGAATGATACTTAAAATTAATTTACACAATAAATTACACTTTTTCAGAAACTTTAAATGCATAGTTGCAGTCAAGTGATGTATTTCAATCAAAACCTGGTTTGTTTACATTTCACAAACCATATGGTAGTCTTGTTAAAATTAATTTACACAATAAATTACACTTTTTCAGAAATTTTAAATGCATAGTTGCAGTCAAGTGATGTATTTCAATCAAAACCTGGTTTGTTTACATTTCACAAACCATATGGTAGTCTTGTCAGAACATCAGGTAGCATAAATCAAGGGCCAGACGAAAATTAACTGAAAAATGTAATAAATAGAATATTTGACAATTGTTTTTGAATAACCTGTGTATTACATCAAGTGAGGCAGGAGAATACATATATAACACTATGCACTTGTGTTAAATATGTATTCTCCTGCCTCACTAGATGTAATAAACATGTTATTCAAAAACAATTGTCAAATATCCTCTATATACTGTATTGGATCCAATAAATACCCATGTCCTTTTCAGTGCCCCTCCCCCATTTTTCTTTATGAACAATCGAGAATCTTTTCTGGTCGGTTTACAAGGAGATGTGGACCAGAAAAACATAAGTAACAGTTTATCTCTAGCCCCCCCCCAAAAAAAAAGAAGAATGTTGATAGAATGTTGATAGGTTTGGTCAGTATTAACTACAACAACTTTACTACTGTGCCTTGTAACAGTTTATCTCTGACACCACCCCCCTTTATAAAAATTAACTACTTTATGTCACTATGACTAGTAATTGGTCCTGATAAAAACCCGCCTCTTTTTCCTATTTTTGTAGTGCCCTGGGCGCTTATTGGGTTGAATATGGTAATCACATAGGCAGAAAAAGTCAAAATATTACTGTTGGTCCTTCATGCTTTTTAACAATTTCTGTGTATTGGTCCCATACTGGTATCTCAATTCCTGCTTCCTTATCACTTGGCACTGGATCCATCAAAGCCACCTGTGGAAATAAGGGATTCATAAAACAACTGAATACACATGTAATACAAAAACTATTGCATGTATCTATGGCATTGATACAACTACACTTAAAAAGGAAAAAGAACACACACAAAAAAAAAAAAACAAGAGGTCCAGGGGTATAGCATGCCAAAATCACATTTAAAGTTAAACATACTATTTTATTTTATATGGATCAATTGTTCCAGAGAAGATTTTTAAAGTTATTTTTTATTATCTCCCCTTAATGGGGAAAATGCATGATCCTTCCTTTGAACAAACTTGAATCCCATTCACACAGAGATGCATGTACCAACTTTTTAAATTGTTGAAATTGGTTCAGTGGTTCTTAAGGAGGAGTAAAAATGTTTAAAGTTGATAAGCTAAACAATGGCTAACTTTTAATCAGAAAATTATCACTGAGCATTCTGCTTACATGAGCTAAAAATTTTAAAGTGAAATATTTTTTCTTTAAATAAAGCATCACAATTCTACAACATTGAACCATAAATAACACTGTCCAATTAATGTGATAAGGAACCTGCTGTGAAAAAAATAAGATATTTAAAAAAAAAAACCACTATTCCATATCCTTGTTCTACAAATATAGATTGATGACAATCAATTTTGAAACTTTTTTGAAATTTTGGTTTTAACCCAACATGTACCCTCTCTTGAAAACTAGTTGAAGAAATAAGATATGGCAAAAGGGTGGGTGATGGACACAACCCCAAAATATAGTCCCCTGCCCCAGGAACAACTGGCGTAGGACTAATGAAAACTTACAGGTTTATCAACATAAGCATCCAAAGGTAAAAGCTGCAGAATGCCATCCAGTAGAGTTGGAATATCCATGCCTGTATAAATGATTGGAAATTCATTAAAGATTTTCAGGTAGTAAAAAGACTTTTTCTGTCAAGTTTAGGAAAATGCCATTGACAAACCAATAGGGAATTTTAATGTAAATTTATTTGTAACTGGGGAAAAAAAGTTTCCACACATGTAAATCTCAATGCATTGGTATTTCATTTTTAATGCAGTTTCCCTTGCATTAATTCATTTTTTCATTATGGTCGCAATCTGTGCACATGTATTTTGCATTTAGAATGGAGCTGAATATGGGGCAGCCACCATGGAAACTATGGCAAATGGCCTGATTAAGGTCAGAATTTTATTTTTGAAGTAAAAGTAATTATTCTCTTGAATATAACTACATGGGTAAAACAATACAGATACACTGAAGCTGAAATATTCATGTCATTGTTTTGCCATTTTTTCTGCATGGGTCACTTGGATTCACTTAAAGAATTTGGAGTATCTCAAAATATACCAGAAAATTTACCCCATGTGAGCCTACATGTTAAATTAGGTACACAATTTTATCATACAAATATGAATAAACAGAACTATTTAAAAATAACAACAACAAAACTCAAAATTCTTTTAAGCCCCAAAATCTCATTGTGGGTGATTCATAAATGTACCGGTATGTTTGGGCATAATGGTTTTATTAAGAGAAAAAAAATGTTCAGTGTCAGAAGACCAATTTTGCCAGATTTTAGCACGGTAACTCCAAATTACACGGAACTTTCCCCCACTAACTGGTGACAGAGAATATTTATAGAATCATAATGAAAATTACCATCTGCACGAACTTCTTTTGGTCCACTCTGACAAACTGAAGATGTTGGAAAATGGGCATCAGCTAGCACTAGAAAAAAAATCAGTGATTAAGAATTCTGCCTGTTTGAAAACACTAAAACTAAACATGCTAAATATAATTTCATACACCGTTTTCAATAGAATGATCATGGTGTAAACACTGTTAATACAAAACTGATTTTTTGTCTTCCCAAAGATAACTTTTGAATGGGTGAAATATTATCTCCGGAAAACCAACTAAAACTTTGTTTTCTCGAGAATTTTTTTTTCAAACATAAAATAAAAAAACATTTTGGATCATAATGTACCATCGTAAAGTTATACATTCTAAAAAACATAATTTAAAGTGTTGATTTCTAAAATTATTTACTTGGATGGATTAAAAATACCTACAGTATGTACACGTTTTATTATTTATCAGTCCAAGAAATGAAGAAAATTGTTCTGAAATACATGTTTGACCTGTCAAAATCCCCCTGGTTCAGACATCTCATATGAAAGGATGGATTGGAACCAAGAAGTGGAAATAAAATTGTTTGTTGATACTCTAACAAGGAAACATAACTTCTGGTCAAGCAGGCTATCGCATATGTGATCTGGAATATGTATGTCATGCAGTGATCGGTAGGGTGCCAGATTTGAAAAACAAACTACAGGAAAAGAGGTGGCACTTGTCATTTTTAGAAGAGAGAAAATCTAATTAATTCCTCGAAAATGAACCAAAGCAAAAAATCCGTGAATGTCATCAATGTAAATATTTCAAAACCGGAAAGGACCATGCCCGACTTTCAGTTGAAGTCACGTGATCTGATGATAAACTATTTCGACAAAACTGAACGGAATGAACAACTAAAAATTGGCCTACTGTTCATCCGGGACAGACCAAAGGGACCCGAATTTCAGTCCATATGGGCATCAACAATTAATTTATATAGCCTATTCTCTAAAATGAGGAAAGAATAAAAGGACAGAGGACAGGCTTCTGTGCACAAACATTGGCCTCACTGAAACTGTCACCACCCATGATCAGGCTCAGCTGGAGTTCAGAGTAATCAGAGGTTCAAAATACGTATATTCAACTTTTTTGACACGCATTACCAATTTCATCACCGTGTCCCATTTTCGCTAAAACGTACAGAAGATCTGGTGACAAACATTTTGGGATGGTTTTTAGTGGCATATTTTAGTGAACAGGTGTTCTGATGAACTTTCGAAATGTGTCGGCGATAGATTAGGGTAGCCAGACTAATATAAGTGGGTTACTGGTATGCCGAATCCGACTTTCCATGAAAAATGATTTTACGAATTTTAATTTCACACCAGGAATTCAGAAATAATGTTGGCTAGATAAATGACCACTTCAGATTTTTATATGTATATCGACATACATTTACATGTAATTATCAAGCACGAGCCAACCTGGCGTTTGACTTTTGATCGTGACGGTCCGATGGTCCGATAGTCCGACAGTTAAATCTCATGGCTATCAAGAGGATTAAACAGAACAAAAAGTCACTTAAATATTTGACGCAGTGTCTGCTTTGTCACCACGCAATTTGTAATAACTTTTTAAAAGCCATCTTATTGGGTTCAAACCCATCTTTTCTCCATTAAATTGGTCAAATTGTGTCTTAAGACGGTCATCCCAAACATTTTCCCCTATTTTAAAAATAATTCTCTGATTTTGAAATTTTTATTACAAATTGTGTCGTTATTACAAATTGCGTGGTGACACTGCTTCTCCTCTGCAGCGAGTTCATCGAAACTTGACGGGAAGCAACTAGTTTTCTACTTATCAAATATGGCCGCACTGGCTTCTGACTGAACATATGGATAGTGCTCAGGTATGCGACCCACATCCACTTGGGTTATTTTTTTACTGTTTGCGCTACATGGTTTTGTATTTCAACGGTGGACATGTCGTTATTTCGTTTTGTCGCCCGAAATAATGGTAATCTTCGTTTTTTTTATTGGCGAAGGAGAAAAGATCACGACGATCATCGTTATGTCGGGACAATAATTAGCGGGGCGAAAAGACGACAGTTAGCGGGGCGAAAAGACGAAAATTATCGTGACGTCGGAGCAACAAAAACGAAATTACAAATAGCAAAAATCAGCCACCATATATTTCAGCCAGGAAACCCGCGGTAGCTTTTAATGTCTTAAGAGGAATTAAATTATCTGTAAACATAGATGTGGCTTGGAAATGGTACATGTATGATCTGAGAATCAACTTGCTATAAATTAGAAAGTGAAAAATAGGCAAAAATTGCCCACATGTAATTTCCAGCTTCGATTGGATTTAGTTGTATAAATGGTGTCAACTATTTCCGTTTTTAAGATATTTATTTTTCGTAGGACTTTAAAAGCAGTAGTGTATCGTTGACACAAGTCATGTCAATCCTATGGTGGCATACTTCTGCCATCTACATGCAAGTTGTTTTCCCAATGATTATGTTGACATGCAAGATAAAAATAAGAAAACAAAAGCAAAAAAGTTTGTTTTATGCCCACATATGACATTTATGTCAATATGCAAGATAAATATGTTAACATGCAAATAATTATGTTAACATGTAACTTATTCATGTCAACATGCAACTTACCATGTTGACATAAATAAGTTGCATGTTGACATAATTTATAAGTTGCATGTTGACATAATCGGTAGAAAAATAACTCGCATGTAGATGGCAGAAGTATACCACCATACAATCTTTTGAAATATTAGCTTTTAATGGAGAAATTACCGTAGTTCTGAAATATCAACTATACGGTGGAAACAGTACTGACCAGTAGCAAAGTCGGAAAATCGCAACCAGTATTTATAACTGAAGAAAAAAAGATGAATCGCAACATGTTGCGAGTTTCCGATGATTTTGTTAAATAACCAAGCACAAGAAATGGTATGGATAATGCGTATGAATGTTCAGAAGATAGGAATTTTAGCAAGTATTAAATGATCGGCAAAAAGTTCAACACAAAAGACTTCTGTATGGTGGCATATTTCTGCCATCGAGTTACGACTTACGGATGTTGACATAATTTTGTGATTATGTCGACAATATGATATGTCGACATCATAGAGAAAGATGTCGACTTATTAATTCAACTTTGTCGAGATAGTAACGCCGACTTGCTAGATAATTATCGCGGCATATTGAATTTATAAGTCGACATCTTTTTCTAAGATGTCGACATCTTTTTCCAAGATGTCGAATCTTCTCATATTATGTCGACATATTCACAAAATTATGTCAACATCATAAAAGTCGTAAGTCGTAACTCGATGGCAGATCTGAGCTGAGTGCATGCATCAGTTTCATGATTTGCATGGCAGAGTATCACATAGTAAACACTTCAGCGATAATGTTTTATGCAATGGCTTATTCCATTCCAATATTCAGATATATTTCTTTGGCCAGTTGTACTGCAGTTTAATGTTAGATATTTGCCGTTGAAGTCTACGCCACTTTCGCCTCGTGCGTGGTGCATGTTCCCCTCTCATGGCTGCCCTCAGGGTAATTTTTTGCAGACGCTCTGCATCTTTTAGTTTTCTGATAAAGATCCAAATTGATGGATGCTTACACCCAACGCTGCTGTTCCACTGGGAGTGGAAACCTGAAATGCAACATAAATGCAATAAATATAATTACCTTTTTATTTTTCCATTTTATTACACTGCTTTTTGCGCTTTTTGGGAGATTGGGCCCGTAACTAACCGGTTAACCACACCAATTGATTTGCTTTATCATCCAAGTGACCGTCCTGGGTCGGCACTAGTGTGTAATCGAAAATCTTAATCTGACAAGTCAACGTAGGGGCCTAAGTATTTGAGTAGACATTAATGGACTTATATTTTGTGAATTTCCAGCCAGCTGGGAAAGGGTTTTCAAAATATATGCAACTTATTCTGAATTTGAATACCCAGCTACAACCCAATTCCAAGTTGGCTGGAAATTCACCTGTAGTTGGGTATTCAAATCCAGATCTTGAACACCTAATTCACAGCTGGCTGGGAATTTGCCTGTAGCTGGGAATTTGTAAATTACCAATCCCCATGAATACTCAATATCCAGCTGATTGGGAATTAGGTTGTAGCTGTGAATTCACGAATGTGTTGGATACCCAATTCCCAACTCACAGCCAACTTCACAGGCCTCCGACCTTGGCCCGCACATACAGGAAGCTTACTAGGTCCGCATCAGTATTAAGTTTTTTTTATAGTTTGTTATAACAAATTAAAAATTTATTAATTAAAATTATAAAAAACATACTGATGCAGCCCAAAAAGCCTCCGTACGTGCAATATATCAATACCCAGAGTTATCGCTCCTCTTCTTCATTCCTCTTATTAAATGCCAAGACTTGCATAAAAATGCATATCACTGAAAACAGTTTGAGTTGAGACAGTTTTTCGCGATTTTAGCAAAGGTTATTTATATGTGGGATGCTCGTGTTATGTAACTGCACAGAATTTATCCATCCACAACTTTAAACCTTGTACACTTAGAAAATTGTGATTATTTTCTGTAATTTCATGACGACAGTTTAGCAGTTTTTGTACCATATTTTGAAAATTGTGTATGTGTTATGTAGTATATTTAGAAATACTTTGATGTACTTTATTTGTACACAGTTTTTGTTTTCGGAAAATATAACGATTTTTATCTGTCTCAAGTGCACTCAAACGGACTATACCTATTATGAGAACTATCGACAACAGTTTCTGTGTATTATATAGGAAATAATACTTCTTCAACCCCTATTTGTGGTGTATTTTGTAGGAACTATTCCATGCAGTATTAATAGAAATAAACGACTCGTTTGAACGTAAAAATTTCATTACATATAATATGCAATTATACATATACATGTATATGCCAAAATTGTTTGCCAAGCAAGAACGAGAACTCTCGGTAAAGATTGGCATTATGTTGGTCGTCAACCGCGGGAAATTTAAACGGCGGACCACCGTGTAAGGCACTTTTTGTTGTACAACAAGGTTTCTGCGTCTATATATCTAGAGAGATTTATTACAAGGGAATTTCTTTTTGCAGTATTAAAATTACTTACCTTCGACTAGGTTATTTGTCCGTGTGTCCTTGTCTCTATTGAACACATTCCATATCTGTGGTGGAAAGTTTCCATCTAAATAGGGTGTTCTGGAAGTAAGTCAGGAGATCTGTAATTTCCGGGTATCTGTTCCGCAGTCGCAAGGTGTCAGGACTATTAGCAAGCATGTGGAAGTTCTGTCGAACGAGTAGAAGAGGGAGGTGTCCAATGGACATCATTTTACGTAGTAGTTTATTTACTCTTCGTCTTCGACGGTATGCCCTTGCTAGTCCAACTTCTTGGATTTTACGCCATATGCTCTGCGTAAAGTGAAAATAACATGCGGAAAGCGTACTTTGCGGAAGTTCAGTTTCAACAGCCAACTTTAAAGCGGTCTCAAAGTCGCACACGACTGTGCGAGGGTCGAAATCTTCTACCAGTAGCATGCCTGACTTTGGATTTTAAGTGTTGGAAAAAAAACTGTCGGTAATGACCTACGGTCTTACCCGTCATCAAGGACCAAGCAAATGTAAGAAATCTGCCCATGTATTTACCATGGATTGTGACCATCTGTGTATAAGGATGTGGGCTACTTTTAAATGTTCCATCGACATACACCGTAGAACATCCTTGTAAAAGGCGCAAACTCTCTGTTGTAGCAAATATAGCTATCCCCCAGTTGTTATCATGATGACTTAAAAAACGTTTACCAGACCAGGTTTTCTTCCACTCCCCTCTTATTCTTACATCGTCGACATTGCGAGGAATACGGGGTAGAACCGATTCGCGTTGCCTATGCAAAATGGAACGGACTCTCTGGAACTCAGGCAGGTCATCATCTTCGTAATTATCAATGCAACCTTCAATAACTTCATTGTAGACCCTCTCTTAATGGCTTCGTTGGGTCGTCTTTGATAGTTTCTTTCATTTGATTGATAGCTTCGGCTTCTCGAAGCGTATTGTCTTCGGGGGTATGATCATGTTCATTTACCGATTTAATTTCAATCTGCGGTTGACCTTCATCAAGATTAAATGCATTGGTTGATAGGGTCGTCCTGCATGTTTTACGCCAACACCTCCTCCAGTGGAAGACAGTTGCCTTTTTTCTTATTGAGTTGGTACCGATATCCATTATTTACCAAGACTTTCCCTTTTTTTTACACCTCTCATCACGTAAGCCATGGTGGTTAACTTATGATTGGATACGTAGGATACCCCTATTTATATAAGCATCGTCGGCAACATTATAGAAATTATGCCGCTTTTTCATAATAAACCAATTGAACGTCTACAATTTTAGACACCGCTATAAGCCATCATCAAAGACAAAGAAATTTACATTGTAAACTTCCGTTGTTAATTTCAAACTAGCGCAGCCTTTCAGATATTATTACAAATATAAAATGCCGACCGATGCTTTTAGAAATAACAGAACACCCGATGTATGTTCATTTCATATACTTGCTACAATGTAGACTTCAAAAATGCCGACCAATATGGCCAAAAAAAAAATGATAATGTAGAGTCAAAAAGCAACTTTCGGTGAACAGAATAGTCATCAAACAAGATGTGTTTGTGGAACATGAATGCCCCCCGGCGGCATCTTTGATAGTAAATGAGAAATATCAAGCAACCCCCGTCTTTTCCTAAGATATCTTAAAAAACGTGATGAAAATTTGAAAAAACCCGGAATATATATAAAAATATATATATATCACTACAACACCACAAAAAAGCATTTAAAAAATAAAAAGACTTTAAGCATAGCCTTTTTCAGTGGCGTAGGAAGCAAATCAAAAGGGGGGGGGGCAATTTTTTTTTATTTTTTGCTTGCAAAAATCGTTTCCATGCGCTTTTTGAGTATGAAAATGAATAATGTTATACTAGTATGCAGTAGTCGCACAGTTAGAAAAAATAAAAGAATGTTGGGACAAAGTTTAAACTGAATGCGAAGAAATGTGTGCATCTACACAAACGGACCGTGGAATAAAATGTTTGAGAGAGTGAAAATGAATGAATCGGAGCGAGGCGCGAAATTTTTTTGAAATTTCTTTTCCATTTTCTGACTTTTTATACCTAAAATTAAGTTTTACACCTCATTAATTCATTCGCCAAGTAGAGCGAGGTGTGAAAATTTTGTGAAATTTCTTTTTCATTTTCCGACTCTTTACACCAGTTTTTCAACTTTAGGGGAACGATATCACTACTCATTACGCAAAATTTAAAAAAAAACCCTTTGGATATTTTTTCCGTGTTGCGGAACAGAAGGCAGCGTCAGTTGAATTCCCAAAAGGTTTAGGATTAACTTTGAGGTAACATTTCTTTAGGAGATCGTCTATTATTCATCTAATGATTTTTTTTTTATCTGCGTCCAGACAAGAAATTAGGTCTAGTAGGCCTGAAGCATCAGTAAATCGCAACGGTTACCCTTTTCAAAAGAAGTTTGAATCAGCGAAAAAGCTACTCAAATTCGGAGAAGAATTTCGTTCTAGTCCTCTAGACGTTTAAATTTTGACCCTTTTAAAAATATTTATATAGATAAAGTGGGAAGTCAGATGAGGTATTCTTTAGCTTCCAGACACATAACCATTGTTTTCTCCGTAGCTCAGTTGCATCGTAAGATCAACTGATATATATTAATCTTTTTGCAGAGCTTAGCTAGGAGTAAACATTTTGGTAGACTTTAATTTTAGAAACTCTGGGAAGCCTTTTTTCTATAGATAAAATTTGTTTCGAAAAAGTGGGGTGGCCCCTTCCTCTCTGGTTCACACAAACACCTACACAAACCCACCCACCCCCCACACACATACACACACAGAGGCAGAGTGGATCCAGGAAATTCAATGTTAACGAGGGAAAAATAATTTGTAGAAATTATTTTGCCGAGCGTAGCGAGGCGCGAAAATCCCTCATTCAATAGCTCTGTATTCCAGATGTAATGATATTATTAAAAAAAATTTGGTCAGAAAAAGTGGGGGCCGCCCCCTGCCCCCCCCCGCTCCCTACGCCTATGTATTTTCTATAATGAACTGAAAAAAGGTCAAAGGTCAAGGTCAAAAGGTAAAAAATGTACCAAAAGTATCAAACCATCGGACTATCGGACCGTCGGACTATCGAACCGTCGGACTATCGGACCGTCGGACTATCGAACCGTCGGACTATCGAACCGTCGGACTATCGAACCGTCGGACTATCGGGATGTCCCCGTGAGTTCGAGACCAGCCGACGGCAAGTTGCCTTCACCGGCATTTAGTGACGTCTCCATATGAGTGATTCTTGAGTGGGACGTTAAACAACAATGAACAAACAAACATATAATGCACAAATACAGAAATAGGCTAACAACTTGAAAGGCCTACAAAGTCCCCATTCCCAAACTGGAGTTCGAACTCTCGACCTAGCTGGAGTCGAGAATGGGGGACGTAGGTCGAGAGTTCGGACACCAGCCGGGGCATGGTGAGTTTATTGTAGGTTCCTTGATATTTCTGTATTTGTGCTTTATATATTAATTTATGATTTGTTTACACAGATAGCATCTGTTAAGGGGAAACTACAGCAATACTGTACAGTTGCTTATACCAGAAGCGGTGTAAATCATATGTGGATACTTAAAAAATCTAAACAAATTTTAGAAAAATAACAGGCACACAATTTTCTCAGATTCACAGTATCAAAACATATGACTTCTCTACTCTTTACACCACTATTCCATTTTAAAAAATAAAAGAATCATAGACAACTGTTTTTTTTCCACTAAAGGTGGTAACCGAAAATTTAAATATCTAGTGATTGGTTATCAGGATACTTATTTTGTCAAATACCACTCTGATTCTACACATAGATACACTGAAGTTGATATAAAACATGCTGGAATTTCTAATAGACAATATATTTGTAATGTTCAGAGACGTTGTCTTTCAAAAAAAACCTGTCGGCATGCCTATGGGAACATATTGTGTCCCTTTATTGACCGACCTGTTCCTTTATTCATACGAAGCAGACTTCATTCAGAAACTACTTAATCAAAAGAAAAAGCTAGCGGTGTCCTTTAATTTCACATTTAGTTATATCGACGACGTTATGTCAATTAATGATGACAATTTTCATACATTTGTCAATGCAATATCACCCAGCGAATTAGAAATTAAGGATACAGCAGATTCAATCACGCACACTTCATACTCGGACATTTTACTTACTATAGACACAGACGAGAAATTGGCAACTAAGCTATACGACATACGCGACGATTTCGGCTTTCCCATCGTAAATTTCCACATTTAAGCAGTAATATCCCACAGTCAATGTAAACTACTCACTGACAAGTTACTGACACAGGGATATCGAAAACCGCGTTTGATGTCATCGTTCCGCAAATTTTACGGTTGGTATAATAGTCCTTTTTGCGATTACTCTGTTTCAGTGGGTGAAATGTTGAGTTGCCTTTTCATTGGCGGTTGTTGAGGCGCCTGTACCAATTGTAACGTGGATTCGTTCACGTATTTCATTTGGACTTGACTGTGGACTCGCGGCGGGTGTGATCGGTCGACAGAGGATGCTTACTCCTCCATGACACCTGATCCCACCTCTTGGTTTCCAGAGGTCCGTGTTTGTCCATTTTTGCCTGATTTGTATTTGTGTCCTGGACATCCTAAAGATTTATACTTTGGTGGCTGAGATGTTTTGATATTGTTAGATTTCCATATGTATATAAAATTGCTAAACATGTATCCCATTGACTGCAGGACCAAGCATCATAATCCCCACAACTTTCGGAATATCCGTTGCAATAAAAATAGTTATAAAAACATTCAATGGAATCAACTTTCGACCCACATCACATTTGCAAACATTCTGGTTGACTTCAAAGAACAGCTTAAAATACCTGTTCTTTGGACAAAATACATATACTTCTAAATAGGCAGTTTGTCTGTAATTAGTTTTAAATAATATATTATAGGTATATTTTAACCTCCACGTCACTAAACAAGTATGGTAGTCAAAATTTACCGCGTGCTTAGCCCGTGGATAAGAAAGATGGAACTTGGAAGTGGTGCATTCTATTTCTTGATGTTATTAATTTGTTGTTTAGAAAGCTGAACTGCTCGTACTGTAATATCATTGTTATTTATCTAATGAATCAGAATTTCACCGGCATTTGGTGACGTCTCCATATGAATGAAAGATTCTTGAGTGGGATGTTAAACAACAATAAACCAAAAAAAAAAAACAAAAACAAAAAACAATCGTCAAAATCAAACATCGGCGCCTGTCGGCCATACTGGATTCCGATCTCTCAGAAATGCAATATGTACAACTAGATCTTAAAGGGAACTATGATGTCAAATTTCAACGACGTCCCATCAGTCCTTTTTGAGAAATAGTGGTGACAAACTTCCACTGGTCAAAATCCAAGATGACCGCCTGTTGGCCTTGTTGGATTGCAATCTCTCAGAAAATGTAAATTGCACAGCTAGACCTCAAGGGGAACCTTCATGCCAAAATTCAAGGAGATTCCTTTAGTACGTTTTTTTAGCAATAGCAGCAACAAGCTAACTTTGGACAAAATCCAAGATGTCCGTCTGTCGGCCATGTTGGACCCCGATCTATCTGAAAATACAATATGCACAAATAGACTTCAAGGGGAACCATCATGTAAATTTTCAAGGAGATCCCTTAAGTCCCTTAAGTAGCGGTAACAAACTTCCTTTGCGCAAAGAGATAAAAGAGATCATCACCCTTCCACAAGTAAACTAGCAAACTTTCTCACAAAAATCAGCTTAGGTTCCATAGGGGCTTGAACCTTCACTGACCAGAAATGAGAGACTTCAATATTCAAAGCACATTGCTCTAACAATTTGTCCAATGAGGAACGATATAAAAAGCACACAATAATATCCATACACCTTATAATTTTAATTCCATGATTTTAAGATATTTATTTAAATACAATAAATATAATTATATACAAAAATAATATATGACAAATACTGTAATTTAATGAATATGTATGTATTTAAAATAGTAACCCATATCAATAAAGGGAAATTTATTATAAAAAATAAAAATCCATGTTTAACACCATTAATGTGATGAAATGTATGGAATGAAAATTGAAGAATATAAGTCTTAATACCAATAGTTATGGCTCCGTACAATATGGGCACCATGAAGATGATTATACAGCTGATTTAGTACAGTTGAAACTCTTGAAAAATCATCCTTTCTCTCAGGAAAATTTGGTCTTTCCAGTTATACTTTAGGTTGTCTCTCACAAGAGATTTTATCTAAATGATTTTTCAACTAAATGACTGTCAGAATAGATTTTCAAAAAGACAGATATTCTCTCGTGACGGTGATCTCTCAAAGCTAGTTTCACTGTACTGAATATAATTGCACACTATGTTTCTCATATGATGGACACAATGACTTTAAATTGACTACATACCTTTGAGTAAATTGGCAGTGCTATCATCATTACGAATATGAAAATATTTTTCTTCTCTTGAACACATATACACACAACAATTTGAAAATATCAAAGCTGATCTAAATTCAAAATCAAATATATTGTACTGGTCAGTCTTTGCTGTTTATTAAGAGAGATATTTAAATTATTATGCATAAGAAATAAATCTCCATCCCTTACCATGCTAACAGTAACAAATGAAAGCAGTCTGCATGAAACTAAAGAAAACCAAAGTACAGATCCGAATATATTCAAAGTATTTAATATACATTATTTTGCCTAAGACTAAAATGGTGCAATTTCATTGAGCATTTAGAGTCACATGACTGCCTTCCTTAGTTCTATGGGTGGTACTTAACAAAAATTAGTTCCTTAAGATGCAATTCCCAGTGGGTCAGTGGTAGAACTTTGTTTTGATGTTTTTTTCAGTTTACAGTGGTTACTCTAAGACGAATTTTGGCTGTATATTTAGATTTATTATTTGGCCTTATGTGATATCACATTCTCTTTAGAAAATTAACATCTATTGATGATGTCTAAGTGACATGAACGAATGTCTTGAGCATTATAACTTATTATGTTTATATTTATAAAGTGGAGAAGAGAACCCTGTTACACTGCATCTTGGAAGAAATCACTCAAAGAGCACACAACAGTGCTGACAGTAAGTGAGAGACTCAATGGTTTTAAGTATGATGCTCTAACCAATCAGCCACTGAGAACCCCTCATTTCTGGAACACTAATGTCACAAACAGAAGGTCAGAGTTCAAGGTTATAAGAAGTATTTGTGCTCAGCTCAAAACCAAACTAAATATCTACCTATCAGAAACAGCATTCTAGTTAACACAGTATACTTGATTGGTAGATAAGAGGATCAGTGTGTAGAGTTGAGCCTAAAACAAGTTTTATAACCTTGGGCCTAAGACTCAAATGCAAACTGATTCACATTATTAAACTTCATTTACTTTACAATTACCATCAGAAAAATTCGACTCAGCTCATGACTTTACATGCTTGAGACGTTTATACACAGTGACTGTACCTTGACTACCAGGCCAAAAGACGGTAAATACATAAAGAGGAAAGGAACAAAAACTGATTAGTAAAATATATTGAATAAAAATTGTTGTCATGTAAATGAACACAACAGAAAAGAGTGCTTAATGTACAAAATTCATAAAAAATCCAGATTAAGGGAATAACTAACAATTTTCTCTAATTGCTTTGTTTTTACATTTGACAAGGACTGAAAATCCAGTTATTTGGAATAAATGGAATAATAAACTTCAGTTAAATGAAAATCACACAACATTGTCTACAGAGAATGTAGATACAGCCAGGATAATTAAAAATGTGCATTTTAATCTGAAGTAACTGAAATACACCAGGGTTCTGATTGATTTGATATTCTAAATGTATGTATGTTTATATAAATATATGTGTGTTTGTGTGTGTGTGTGTGTTTGTGGTTATAGGCCCTATACTTTCATTTGAATCAGACAATGCTAACTATGCACACACATACACACACACACACTCACACAGAGACACACACACACAAACACAGACACACAGATATATATATATATATTGTATATATATTAGGATTGTCAATTTGGTCAATTTCCATTAACCGTTTAATCAAATGTTTTTCTGATTGAGTACTCGGTTACTCAGATTGCAGTTGCAGACCGAGATATTAACGTGGGAGGTGCAAGGAGATAACTATTTATCCGAGGAGGTATATTACCTTATATCCGGAAAAACGTTTAATCTTAAAAGCTATGTGGGTCATTCTATAGCTTTCTGACAGTACATAAGGAAGGACACTTTTGTCCTATTGAAAATACTTTACTGGTAGATTTTTAATTTAACCAGCATTTAAAATACAAAACAACTCCCGCGTTTAACATATCTCTTACCAGCATCAAAGACAAATTTATCTTAAAACTAAATTATTAGTAACCGAGTACTGATTTTAAAACAATTCATTACATGTCTATATCTCCCAGATATAAAATACAAACAACTCCCGCTGGATTCAGCAAACCAAGTGACATGTATAAAGACATTAATTGTTGTGTAAACACGTAGCTAACGAGGATAGACGGTGGGTCAAATCAGTAAGACGGTCATGTTTATTTCTAAATGTATTCAAAATGCAAAATGCAAAAATACGCGATTTTTTAATTATGTTCTAGTAACCGAGTACTGATTTTAGTATTCGATAATCGGACCATCTGATGAGTACATGGTTAAACGGTTACTCGTTGACAACCCTTATATATATATATATATATACAATATTTGCTCAAGCGTCCACCTATTATAAAGACCACCTGGTCATAAATACCAATTTTTGCTGTCCCAAACAGTACCTATGTATACAAAGCAACCTCTATATAAAGACCACCTCCCTATAAAGACTGGTTTTGTTGTGTCCCTATGGAGGTCTTTATGTACAAGTTTCACTGTGTGTGTATGTGTGTGTGTGTATATATACACATATGTGTATATATATATATATATATATACATGTATATATATATATATATAGTGAACCCGCTATGCAATGACAATCATTATAGACATAAACTCTTTTACACGTAAATTTAGAATCAGTTATACTAAACATACAAATGTATGACTTGTCTCTTTTCTCTATTTAAACTTTGCTTATTCTCTTTGGCCTTGGTAATTCATAATTCATATTTTTCATAAAAGGCTTGATACTTTCTGATGAAATTGGTGGCAGATAATTGCCGATGTTTTTTCTTCGCCACCATTTTCCTTTTCGGGCATCAGCACTCCCAATTTTTGTGTATTTATATCTGTAATGTTCAGCTCTGATAAATCTGTAAAAAGCACAAAAATGCAAAAATAAAATACAGGAAAACAATATATATTTATATCTACATTAGAATATCCACAAACAAAAAATGCAAAAATAACTCCAGTACACCAATATATACATATACAGATATAGTTACACATACAAAGTATTCCAAAGTTTTGTGAATTTATAACTTTAGTTAGAAGAGTATAAAAATTAATAGAAAGTCTTTTTGAAGATATACAATGCATTACAATGTTTATATTTTGTACAAAATAAGCCATTGTTTAAGTGGTATAGTAATTCTGAAGTACAAAATCACAAAATCCAGTATAGAAAGATATTGGCTTGTATAAGTTAAATTGACTTAACTTTACAAATTCATTTGCAATTCTAATTACAATATCCTCTTTTTAACTTTAAAGTATGGTAACACATAGTATAAATGTTTTTCTTTCAATTTTTCACAGACACAGCTGATACTTTCTACTACGGTAGGTTCAAAAGTGAACATGACCAACTTTGCTAATTATCAATGCAGTATGATATAATATGTCTATGCACTATGCAGCTAGTATCACTAGAACTTACCAAATTTCACTCAATACTCAAGCTCAACTTTCTTTTATCATTTTGATTATTTAGTTGTTTATAAAACTTCTGGAGGTGACTTACTAAGAAAAACATAAGTTTTCTTTTTTCATTCACATCCAAAACATTGGATCAATTTTCCAATCTCAATAGAAAAATGAAAAATGCCTAAAGTAAAATTTGAGTTTGTAATAAAATTATTTTTTGATATTTCTGAACTTCAAATTAGCAATAATGTTTATCATTATCTACAATTGTCTGCAACAATTGTAGATACCTAGTTGTAGCATCAATTGTCTGCAACAGATATATGAAAATTCCTAGTTGTAGCATCAATTCTGAGTGTTTTCATTTTCATATATTAAAAAGGTATGTTGAGTTCGAATTCGGTGACTTTGTGTCAAGATCTGAGAGAATATGAAGCTGCTAATTGGTTGCTAGAGATCACCAATGTCAGGTAGAAATAGTAAAACCGGGTAATTGAAGAATTATATTAACAAGATAGAATTGCAATTATTTTATATAAACTATACATGTCTATTTTTCCAAAGATGTGGATATGGAAATTTAAATTCACCACCAAACTCGATATACCGTCATGAGGTCTAAATAATAAAGGATGGTGAATTAATGAGAATTGAAAGTAATTATATTTAAAGATTATTGCCTTTACCTTGGTGGATCTTTCCCTTGAAATGGATTATGAGCTATCAACGAAGCAGTTTCATCATCATTAGCTAACAGCTTCACAGCTAAATGTATGAGCCAAGGGTTATTTTGATAATTCTGCAAAAGGTATAACTTTTCATATATTGGTTTATCATAACCACAGCACATCATAAATGCAACACAAACAAAGAAAGGCTGCTATAAATCTGACCTTGAAATGAAAGATAAAATGACAAATGATATACAATGTATATTGCTATTTCTTATCAAAAACAATGTATATATCATAAGAGTAGTAACCAAGGCAATCTAATTAAAAACCGACCTCTCCTTGCTCCCGTTTTCTGATGTGTCACGTACAGGATATAACGCAATCCACTATGGGGTCACATGTGGGTGACCTCTCGTAGATGTGTTATGTTCAACCAATAAATATGCAACTTACAAAAATAAATGGCACAGAGATGTTATTTATTTTATAAAAAAGGAAACCGTAAATCCGCAAAATCCCATAAAAATATGTTTTGTGATTCAAACCCATCCAGGATTATGAATGTAATTCTGTACTATCATGTTTGTGCGCTCAGTATTATTTATAATGTTTATATCTCTTGGATATTTGATCTCTTACAAGATTATGTAAATTGCTTTTTCATTGGTCGAAAATGACACACCTATGAGGTCATCTGCACGTGACCCCATAGCAGATAGCGTTAGATCCTATACACGACATATCAGAAAACTAGAGCAATCAGAGATCGGTCTTTAATTAGATTGTAACCAAGGAAACAGAAAATATTAATTGTTATCACCTGAAATGCAGCAAACCACATCAACCAATCCAGTCTGTAGTGATATGGTGAAATTAGACATGGTCTACGTGTTACGTTGCCAGGTTTGCATTTAAATTCATATTCTTCCCATAATGTATTGGGGTTGTAAGGGTCATCATATGTTCCTTGAAATATGACCTCTGTTCTTTCTTTTGTGACACTGTAAAAATTAGAAAACATATGTTTACATAGGGTGTTCAATTAATTCACCAAGACAATTCTCTATACAGTGATGAAATGTATTTTGGTCATTCTAGTTCAGTTATTTCTTTGCATCTATGTGAGGAAAAGTGGTTTTCGCCTTTTCCATATAAATTAGTTCATTTATTCTTGTGTTTTTACCTTTTCTCAGGTAAATTACAGTCAACTAAGACTACAGCATTTTAGCCTTTTTAGGGTAAATTACAGTTCATTATGACAACACTGTTTTAGTTTCTTTGGGTAAGTTCACTCAGACTCTAGTGGCTTAAGCCCCTTCCATGTAAATTATAGTTAATTCAGACAGCCTTTTCCATGTAAATAACAATTCAATCTGACTTCAGACTTTTAGCCTTTTCCAGATAAAATACAGTTCATTCAGTATGTACATACGTGTTTTAGCCTTTTCTACATAAATCAGAGTTCACTAAGACTAAAGCCTTTTCCAAGTAAATAAAAGTTCATTCAAACTGATTTTCAGGTAAACAAGGTAAATAACAATTTACTCAAAGTATTGTGTTTAACCTTATCCAGGTACCTCAGCCAGTCTATAAAACTACAACAAACATCAAAACATATACAGTGCACCATCTTCTTAATTCCAACATTTGTCCATGTCTGATTTTAGTGTTATCTTGAGACTATTGTAGGAAATCTTGTCAATATTATAATGAACGATCCAACAATCAATACAAAAGCAATCAACACATATTGTATGTCCGTTAACATCAATATAACAAAGAACCATGATATGGTTTGTGAACATAACAAAGAGACATGAAATGGTTTGTCAATATAACAAAGAGCCATGAAATGGTTTGTAAATATAACAAAGAGACATGAAATGGTTTGTCAATATAGCAAAGAGCCATGAAATGGTTTGTCAATATAACAAAGAGACATGAAATGGTTTGTCAATAAAACAAAGAGGCATGAAATGGTTTTTCAATACAACAAAGAGCCATGAAATGGTTTGTCAATATACCGGTAAAAAAGAGACATGAAATGGTTTGTAAATATAACAAAGAGACATGAAATGGTTTGTCAATATAACAAAGAGCCATGAAATGGTTTGTCAATATAAAAAAGAGCCATGATATGGTTTGTCAATATAACAAAGAGCCATAAAATGGTTTGTCAATAAAACAAAGAGGCATGAAATGGTTTGTCAATACAACAAAGAGCCATAAAATGGTTTGTCAATATACCGGTAACAAGGAGACATGAAATGGTTTGTCAATATAACAAAGAGACATGAAATGGTTTGTCAATATAACAAAGAGCCATGAAATGGTTTGTCAATATAAAAAAGAGCCATGAGATGGTTTGTCATTAAAACAAAGAGCCATGGAATGGTTTGTCAGTATAGCAAAGAGCCATGAAATGGTTTGTCATTAAAACAAAGAGCCATGGAATGGTTTATCAGTATAGCAAAGAGCCATGAAATGGTTTGTCAATATAACAAAAAAAGCATGAAATGGTCTGTCATTAAAACAAGAGCCATGAAATGGTTTGTCAACATTACAAAGAGCCATAAAATGGTTTGTCAATTTTTATTGGCTCAAATTTGGATGTGATTTTGATTACTGTTTTTCTAGTTCAGACTTAAACACATGCTCTCACTTGTGTTTGCGCTTTGTTTACTTCAATCACAACCTTACATCTTCAAAAACATTAAAGCATGTCCTTAATTTGAAATTTATTTAAACAGTTATCTGTCTTTTAGCTATGTCTGTGAATGCCTTATTCAGGCAGTCATAAATCATGGTCCACATCATGCTTGTTGTTGTTGTTGTCAAGGTGTGATTTCAGTAATTAAACCCAATCACCTGAAAGTTATTGTTGCCAGGGAGTTGGCATTGGTTTTAAGGTAAAACAAAAATAAAAGTTATATAAGACTACCTGCCAAATGCTCCATAGGTGTTAACAATACGAAGTGGATCAAAGGAAGTATTCATTGCTTGTCTAGCAGAAAACAAGTTCTGGACTACCGGTATACTTAAAAATGCAATTAAGATGCCCAAGCTAATATTAAACACCTTTCGAATGTAGGTACCTGAAAAATATGACAATTCATTATAAAAGTAAATACAATAGAAGGATATTTCACCCTGATACAAGGAGCCGGCCTGGCTCAGTCGATAGCGCGCTCGACTCTGGATCGTGAGGTCGTGAGTTCGAGTCCCGCCGGCGACAGGTTGGTTTCCTGTCTTTCGGATGAGACAGTAAAAACTGGAGGTCCCGTGTCACAGTAGGTGTTGGCACGTAAAAGAACCCTACTGCTCAATGGCCGTAAGTGCCGAGCATAGGCCAAAATTTGAAGCCCTTCACCGGCATTTGGTGACATCTCCATATGAGTGAAATATTCTCGAGTGGGACATTAAACAACAATAAACAAACAAACAAACAAACACCCTGATACAACAGCTTGCATATATCCTTATCACAGACACTGTAAGCCTACCCTGTATCTGTATCTCTGGGTACAACTGAAAACACAATTCATGACAAATATAGTTTATATTATTTATTTAATATCACTTCAATGTTGAGCCAGAAAAGCTGCTTAGTTATACAGAATCCTCATATTAGAGGACAGAAATATAGCTTTCAGCATAAAGTAAGTCAAATAAAGAATGTGAAAAGTGTGAAAATATGAGTGGCTTTTTAACACTCTTACAAAAACTAGTATCACAACTTGATTATTTCCATAAACGGAAATAAAGCACCTTTCAATTGCATTTGTGAGCAAGATACACCACTGGACAAAAACAAACCAATACATCCAACACATTTGGTATCCAATGGGTGGATCTATATTTTTCCATATAATTTTATTCAAGCATTAACTTTGCTTTTTTAAAAATACAAATTATGTAGATGTAATCAAAGTGTCTTGGGGAAGTTTAGTTTTAAGTTATGAACTCATTATTCTTAGATCAGGTAATCCCAACATGTCCAATTAAGAGGATGCAAGTCATGATAGGAATTATGAAGTTGAAAATTTTTCTCCTTAAATAGTATAATTAGTCTGTTCATATGGTTTAAAATATTATGTTATCTCTAAAGATACATTTAGGATGGACTACATCATTGATTTACAAATGAGTCCATTATTTTTCAGAGTCTGATGAGTTAAACAATATATGGCTAAATTTCTAGAGCACACTATCAACCCTTGGCCAATATCAACCCTCAGGCTGATATCAACTCTTGGCCAATATCAACCCTCAGGCTGATATCAACCCTTGGCCAATATCAACCCTCAGGCTGATATCAACCCTTGGCCAATATCAACCCTCAGGCTGATATCAACCCATGGCCAATATCAACCCTCAGGCTGATATCAACCCATGGCCAATATCAACCCTCAGGCTGATATTGGAGTCTTGGGCTGCTGTGTATGATTCTATATTTATCAACACAGAATTTTTAAATCTCTACACAATTGAAATGCATAAAATTAAAGTTCCATTGCTGATAGGGCTCCAGTACCTTCTTCTGAAGAAATACATAGAGACATTAGCTGTGTTTACCCCCCCCCCCCCCCCCCCCCAAAGTTTTTCTACTTTTACTACTTGTACATGATGTAAATGCTATACACAGGCATATAAAATCTTATATTCTGATCTTATATATTTTGTGGAAATAAGGTCAGGTCCAGTATGGTATGCATATACAAATAGTAAGCTTGAATTAATCAATTTTAAGTGAATAATTGCCAACTTGGGTTATTCAAGAAATTTTCACAAAATATACAGGAATTTAAGAAATTTCATGCGTGTGTATGTATTTTGTTGTTGTTATTGTATAGCAATCTCTGTATTGAAAAAACAAAAACAAAGCACATCTGACACCCTTTTAAGATGTATAAATAAATCTTGTAAATAAATAACAATGAAGAGAAGTAAATAACAACTAGATTGGAAAATAACAAAACAACAAGTATATTGCCCTTCTTTTACAGCATTATAAATTATAATAACAATTGGTAACACAATTTCTAACCTATTTTTTCCTCTTTCTTTCCTGTTTCGTATTCTTTTTGTATCTGTTGTACTTTCCACTTTGTTGATTTTATTCCATCTGCAAACATCCAAGCTAAACTGGCATCATCAAAACATGCAATGCTCGGTAAAATCGTCAGCCAGTTCAAGAAACTAAGATTCCCACTGATAATCAACACAACCTGAAAATCATATGTTACATGTACTTTTGAACAATATGTTAAGCTGTTACCCCTCACTTGTAACCCTTCACTTGTAACCCCTTACATGTAACCTCTCACTTGTAACTCTTCATTTCTAACTCCCAACAATTTACCCTTCCCTTGTAACCCTAACTTGTAATCCCTCACATGTAATCTCTCACTTGTAATCCCCTACCTTGTAACCCCTCACTTGTACATGTAACCTCTCACTTATAACTCCTCACATTAAACCTCTCACTTGTAACTCCTCATTTCTAACTCCCCACAATTTACCCTTCACTTGTAACCCTAGAACTTGTAACCCCTCATATGTAACCTCTCAATTGTGCCCCTACCTTGTAACCCTTCACATGTAACCTCTTACTTGTGACCCCTCATTTCTAACTCCTCACTACTTATTTCTCACTTGTAATCCCTCACTCATCTTGTAACAGACAAAAATATCAACAAATATTTATTACATGTAAGTACAAACCTGAAATAGAATCTGTATAAGTCCTCCTGTCATTCTGAAAGGTCTTGGTAGGAACAATAAGAAAGGTGCAACAAGTTCTATAAAGTGATTTGAGAGAGTTTCAAACTTGTGAAAGAATTCTGGTGTTTGGTGCATATAGTAACTCAGGGGATTTGGTACTGGCTGTGTCTGAAATAACAACAGTTCCCAAGTCAGTTGTTTTATCAACACGATGATTGTTCATGTACTGAATAAAAATAACATCAGATTACACATATTGAATACTGTATAAACCAAAAATTATGTTATGGTTAAACTTTTAAATTTCATCTATTTCGTCATTTTCATAAATCAACAAAATTAAAACCACGACATTTTACATAAATTAAACCTAAAATAAAACTAATGGTTTCCTGTATGAACATGTGTTTTTACTTTGACAAAATTTAATGTCAACAAATGCTTTATTTGTTTAACCAACGAAAATTTTACCACACAAAATTTTCTGATTCCACAGTATGGTACATTGTGCGAGTGGTTTTATTTTTGAAAGTGAAACTTTCACAAATATTCAGGCAGTATTGTCAAATGTTTTCCTTCAAACTTATGGTTTTAGGGCAAATGCTTATGATATTTCATGACTTAAAAGTTAACATGGTTGATTGGTCAACTGCTCAAAACTATGGCTTCTATTGGTCGGCTAGCAGTAAGCTATGGTGTTATTTTGTCTTTACTATGTACCACAAAATATTTTTTGCCCTTCTGTTTGAGAAAAACGTCCAACAGCTGATGAATGATGTAATTAAATCTCACAAAATCATGTTCTATATTGCCAAAATCATGCAATATCCGGCTACTGGTCCCTCAACCAGTAGAGTTTGGCAAGTATTAGATAGATTTAAGTTGAAAACAGATTGATATCAGCAGAGATGACAAATAGAGCTTGGCCATATCATAAAATACATTGTTTATGTATAACAACTGATACTGAACAAATGTACCCAATAAATAAACATTATTAAATATAAATTTGATTACTAAAGCTTTCAAATCTTATTGAGTTGCTTGTAATACTAGTTGTACATTGTATCACAGCATAATATAACTTATATTAGTTATAGCCTATGTACTGATGATGTACATGTAGCCTACCTTGTTAATATGCTACCAAACAAAAAAAGTATCATTCTAATTGATAGAATTAATAAATTAAATCCATTATGTTGTTAATATAGTAATACTTTTTTCCAAATTGATGCTATTTTAATCATTGGAACAAATTTTTAAACATTAGATATTGCAGAAAGTAATGTTACATTAGACCATACCTCATAATGATAGTTCATACAGGTTAAATCCCTCCAGCATTGATCACCACGTATCTTTATCAAACCCTAAAACAGATAATATTATTATTATTATAAAATTAGTTGATTTGAAAAGAAACAGTTTCATAACATAATCATTTAAATAAAATTATTGCATAAAAATCACAGAAATAAGATTTTGACAGTCAGGAATATGTTGTGAAGATGCCAACTGTCTAAGACACTTTTACGTAAATAGAGTCAAGAAGAACATTCCTTTGCTTGGTTTAAGTTAACAGTACCACACTTTTTATACCATTTTTCAAATTGTTCCATCGGCACGATAGAGTACAATATATTACTTATGATGTGTATATAGTAAAATCCATATAACCTGGCAGGACAGAATCTTGTGAACCTTTTCTTGACCTGGACGAATATAATTTTTAGGTAACAAATTGAAATCACATTAAGCTAGAGCATTCTCACACATGAGATAGACTGATCTTGTTTTTAACCAGTACTGCAAAATTCTATCAGGAACTGCTGATCCAGAGCACTTTGTATCCCTACACACATCTACATTGTTTGTAAACATGGTAAATCAAGAAAATTTTTGTGTTGATACTTTACAAGGTAAAAATTTAATATTGATTGCACAAAAATCTTACCAAATGTATTTGAGAGCTATTCCAGAAAAAAGTGTCTCCAGTGGGCAGAACACCATTGATAAAAAAATGTGTTGATGGGGGTAAAATTGTATTTAAAATGTGTTAGATGGGGGTATGAATAAAGAAATAAAATACATTAGTGATGGGATACCAATTTTGAAATGAGCATTCAACCATGCACTGCCCCTCATTGGTGATAAGCATCTCGTTGTGTTGTTATCAGTCCCAAGTCACATATTTGTATAATAAAGTTTCTTTTCTCTTTCATATTTTCAGGTCGGTAATTACATTTTATTATGTTTATGGATCGCTTTGTATGAAAATGCACCAGCGCACTTTATTTTCCCTATCATAACGTTATTTTACATTTATATTTTTATATACTGTAACATTGTTTTATCGATTAAACACTGGCATCTTAAAAATTATATGATACGATTTAATCTTATCCATTTAATATATGAAAAAATGACTTCATTTTAATATAAATTTGTTAGTGGGGGGGGAGGGGTTACCCAAAATGCAAAGTAGCTGGTGGGGTAGTTTTTAATTAAAAATTCATTGGTGGTACCCCTAACTTTCATGGGCGTTCTGCCCCCAGGAAACACTTTTTTCTGGAACAGCCCTGAATATATTTGTGTATAATATGGGTTTTTACTATAAAAATTCAAAATAAACTGTTTCTGATTGGATAAGCTGATATTTAACCCTTCAAAATATATCTACATATTCTATGGAAAACCAGTGAATATCATTTCTAAAAATAAACCATGGAACTTCCCAATTACACAATTGGACTTACTCTGATTATTACTTACATTGTAGGATAAGTATATATACATGTATCTAAATATTTATATAATAAAACAGTTCTGGATGAATATGGTGTAATATTGACCAGAAAACCAATATTGACCTCGGCGATCAAAAGTCCATAACAGTATGATATTTGTTTGCACAGTGGGTGAAGAAGGTGAGTGATGCAGTAACTAAAATCAATCAAACTAATAAATACATATAAACATAAACAAACAGCATTTTAAGCAATCCATGTGCAAAAATATAATAATAAAAAATGATCAAGCACCACATTTGAGTTCCGGATAGAAAAAATATCAGTCTAGGGAGTGATGAATAAATATCCCAACCTCGGCTAACACGTCAGTTGGGAATTATTTATTTATCCCACCTGCGACTGATATTATTCTAACTGGCACTCAATGTGGATCTAGATTCTGTTAATCTTGTTGCTACTTGTTATCATATGTGTGGTTAAACAGTTGGTAATAAACACTTTAAAGCGCTGTCTTAACTGACATGTGTGTAGGTTTGACCGTATGATCATCAAAAGTTTACATCTGTCCTGCCATGTTGTATGAATTGGACGATAGTACAATGTAATATTGAAATTCATACTTTTAAAATATCACAGATATATTACATAGCCATCTCATATAAAATTAAAATAAACAAGATGTATTTGAAAAACAAAAAACAAAGCTTGGCAATACTTAAAGCCTACAAAGTGCCATAACTCTGGCAAGTGTGGCTGGAAAAAAAACAGACCAAAACAATAGATTGGTTTCAGTTAACAGTATTTTATGGGAGTTATTCCTCTTTGATAACCATTGTTGTGGGTCAACTTGACAATTTATCTTCTTTAAGTTTTTTGTTTTTGTTTTTGTTTTTTTTATTTATTGTTGTTTAACGATCTTCTTTAAGTAATATCAAATTGGATTAAATAGTAATAGTGTACGGAACATTATTATTTTCACCAGAACAAGCTGTTTAGGATAATAAATATTTCAGTCCAAGGGTGTAGCTAACAATGATTATACGCAGTTTAAATGTTTAAATATAACAACTGCTACTACAATTACATTGTAATCAAACAATCTCTTCTGGCAGAATATTGATACAAATTTGACAGAATTTTACCGTGTTTACAAATCCTACATGTATATTTGAGAATAAAAACCTAATTAGGAACATCAGAGACATATATGTCTATGGGAACATGCACAAACTATGCAGTATGGTTTACATCAAAATATTAAAACATCTACCTATTTACAGTACGAGGGGAATCAATTTCGGTGCATGCTAAATTACGTCACCGAGATGAAGAATTTTTTTATTTTGATTTTTTGTTTTACGCCATACTCAACAATTTTTCAGTCATATGATGGCGTGCAGTTTTTTATTGGTGGAGGAGAAACCCTGGTTACCCGGGTAAAGACCACTGACCATCCGCAAGAAAACTGGCAAACTTTCCCACTTAATTCGAAATGACCCTAGTGGGATTCGAACCAGAGGTGAGAGGCCTTGTGATTTAAAGCACAATGCTCTAACCACTAGACCATGAAAGCCCCCCGAGATGGAGAAAAAGACACCACGACAGTATGAGTCCTAGACCTAGGTTTTTACCTGGGAATACACAGTCACTAGTAGGTATTTCATGTCGAGATTGAGAGTAAATATTTTTTCAGTGAGAAACATGTCGCTTATTATCTGTGATGAATTAACTTTTCATGAACAAAATTAGAGGATAACGAGTATGACATGGTACAGAGTCTACCACTTTAGTCTCTACGCTACTGTTGACACTGCCGTATCAGAACATTTTCTTGTCACGACTTGTGATCCAAAAATATTTGAAAGCGATGCAGTTAAATTACTGAATTTTATAAGACTTTGTTTTTAATCTTGTATTTTACATATTGGTAACTAGATCTATGGAAACTATGGTGTCAGACTCGAATTGGTCAGAATTTTAACTCGCCCTGTTGAAAGGCTATTCTAGGCTCTAAACTCAGCTGCCAAACTTGTCCAGCCAAATTTTAACTCAACATGGCCAGGAAAATTTTGCACTCCTTTTATATATCATAATCGAAATCTACATTATACTTTATATTTTTTTCATATTTATTTATTTCATTTGTTTGAATCTGTTTAAATTTTCGTTTTGACCGAAATGACCCGCTTGATGGTGAAAACAAATGCAAGTGTCATCTACTTTGATGTGTATGTAATCAGTTTCCTTTGCTATCTTAGTCTTGATCTCTCCAGCGTTTAGGTCATGGTCATGTGATACGTATCCGTCTTGTCCTTAATGAAAAGCGAAAGGTTATAAACAGGAAAAAGTTGACTTTCTTTTTTATTGATAATTTATTAAGGAGGCATTAAACACCTGACTCCCAAATTCAATTTTCTTTATTTTTTTCTATTAATAATTCATTTTGATCTCTATATCCTCCACCGAGACTTATCTAGGATTCCTTTGAATAGTGTAAACAGGCCAAACTATTTTCTGTTTATCGAATACAAATATAAATCAAAAACATAAATCAATACAGGAATAGAAATATTTTCCATACAAAGTACCGAGGGAAAATAATTTTTAAATATCCCTATGATAAATTTTAATGAATATAGGAATTATATAACCATTTTATCCTAATAATTGACAATTTACAAAATCCTATAAATTCAATCCCCCAAAAAATATTTTCATAATCCTTAAGGTATTACTTTACAGTGTTATGAATATGAAAAGAACGTATCCACAGATATAAAATATAGTCACCAAAACTCAACTTTTGTGATATGTTAGTCACATCAGGATACGTATTTTTCTGGCACAACTAAAATTTGAAAAATTTATCAGTAAATACTGAATATGAATCAGTTAATTTAATGTAAAAATTATTGTTATGACTTTTTAAATGAAAATTTGTTCCTTAAAATTGTCATTCTGGTAGATAGGAGTGTTATTACTGTGATTACACCCATCATTCAGGTAAATAGGTGCCATCCCTGTGATTGTCTGTTTGCCAACTGTCCGACACGGCACCTTTAGCCAAATGTTTCCATCATGAGTGGTTCGTCACAATGATGTCACAATTGAACGACGTTAAAAAGTACAACCAATTTCTATCATTTAACAGATGCATTCCAAATGTCCAGCGTTATTCGAATACTATTTTATTTCTCCTTAAATCAGTAATATATAAGGTCTAACAGACTTTACATATTGCTGATTATAGTGATTTATTATCTTTTTGTCGTTGATAAATTATTATTTGTTACAAGTATTGATGATCACATCGATGAGTTATGATAATTATGTGTACTTCACAGAATATGAAACGGAAATGGAAAATTTTGAAATTAAAACTTAATTTCCTAAATTTTCATGATATTTGAGTGCATGTCTGATTAATTTTGAAAATACCTTCCAATATAAACTATCAGCCATATATGACTTTTTCTTTAAATAGACATAGCTAATATTTGGACTAATCAACTGTAACAGTAATCTGTCTTTTTGTTAGTCAGAGTTATCTCCCATGTCAGCAGGTATTGATTGTGACGTCATGTCTTTACGTTTTCACACAAACATATGATGTCACAATTTATAACTTTTCTCATTTTATGCACAAATAAAAGACATCCCAATTGATACCTGCTTCAAGGGGTGGTAACTGGATAATGAAAATACCTTATACAATTTAAATAGGTTAATGCTATCTACCAGAATTTGGGGAAATTTACTTCATTAGCATTTCAATCATAAGGAATATAAACCAGTACATGTATTCAAAGTTCTGAGTCTGTTGGGTGAAGATTCGACACTAAGATGCCCACAGATCTAGTTTTATTTATTGTGACATCACTTTTCAAAAAGCTGAGGATTACATACAGTGATATATCTTGTAAATCATATTAATTTTTTTCTGATTATTTCTTATTTATACATGGTAATTCTGCAATTTAAATAATTTAGTGAAAAATGTCATGAGTGAAAGACCACGCTGATCTACCCCAACAGTTACTATTTTCACTCCACGCCTAAACTTAATTTGCAATTTGTTTATTATTCATGAAGCTCTGTTAAAACATGAATCATGAAAAAACAATCCTAGATTGCTATCCTACATGTATACAGTAAGCGTGTTGTCAGATTAAATTTCACCCCAGAAGTGCCTGCTTCTAGTAAGGCTTTGAGAGATACTTGGATGCCCCTATTTATATACAAGAATACTTCATTTAATTTGGTAAATTCATTGAGGAAAATATATGAGCTGCCTCACAATATGGCCAATGAAGGGAAATAACTCTTGCAAAATACTGCTTACTAAACCCATCTATACATAAACCAATCTTTGATTTCAAGGATATAAAATGTCAGGAGTAAAATATCCTACTACTACTACTGAGGACTACTTAACATTTATATTTACATTTAGAGCCAGCTGGCTCAGTAGGTAGTGCGCTCAACTCTTGATCATAAGGTCCTGAGTTTGAGTCCAGCCGACGACAGGTTGGTTTCCTGTCCTTCAGATGAGACAGTAAAAACCGAGGTCCTGTGTCACAGTAGGTGTCGGCACCTTAAAATACCCCTACTGCTCAATGGCTGTAAGTGCCGAGCATATGCCAAACTTTGAAGTCTTTCACCAGCATTTGGTGATGTCTCCATATGAGTGAAAGATTCTTGAGTAGGATATTAAACAACAATAAACATATATTTACATTTACATGAAGAACAAGACAAGCAAATGAATGTTGAAACTTACAGCACCAATCATGATTCGGAAAATTAACCACCGGAAAGCCCATATAACAATGATGGAGGTACGTGTATTTTTGGGAACCGGAGACATATTCCATACCGGACACAGAAATGTTGCAAGGAAGCCAGTTTCTAACAATTGAGATTCCCAACCTACAAGTGAGGATAAAAAACATCAAATGTACACAACATAAATACATGTATTTATATTTCTGTTTCTCCTGTACTAAATGTGATTGTGTTGTTGTGACAAAGTTTTACACACCAGATATCATAAAGGTACATGAAAGATCATGATTCATTATCATAAAATATTTCTTTGATCTGATAAAATATCATTCATTGCTTAATGCCTCTGAGATACAGCCATTCAGAAAAATGATGAATAACACTAACAGGTTTTTAATAATTAATATAGAGGTTCTACAACAAGTGTTAGTTGATTACCGTATCATATTTATCTAATTCAAGTTAATTAATTTTCAAAAACTAAAACAATAGTTGAACAGTGGCAACCACTTTTTAATGGTGAAGGGGATATCTAGTCATACATAATCAACATAGAGCGTTAACACTCATTAAAACTCAGACTGATTAGTTAGTTCAAATGGCATTTTGATGCCATACTTAAAAGTTTGTATGTGATACAGAGGTGACAGTTTTCTGGGTTTTTTTTTAATATTTGAGGAGAAAACTTTGTCACAATGTATCAGTACATTGGAAAAGTCCACTGGCCATGGCCTTCCACTTATTAACTAGCAAGTGTTTTCACAAACAGCTTAGAGCTGGAACCTGTGTTAATGGGAGATGACACATCATAATTGAAAGACCTATGCCGTAACTACTCATTCATGGAGACCTTAAATATAGATAAATACATTTACACATGCGGGTGTTCAATTACAAATTATGCAGATATGATAATTTCTACAACAAAAGGAAAAAACGAAAGGAAGAAAGAAAGGAAATCATTTTGCAAATTACATATGCAAGTGGAATATATGTACTAGTATGTAAATGTATAATTTCTTTTATTAAGAAGACAGATGCAAAGAAAGGAATACATGTCTGATACAAAGTCCATCACCCAACTCTCATCAAAGGAAAGAAATCTGTCAAGTCCACTCACCAAAGCCATACCTGTAATTACGAAAATGTATACACAAAATTATAAAATTAATTTCACATCAATTCATCAGTGTGGATCTAGATAGATAGGTACATGTCTGTCACAAACACTGATACTAAATTGGATCATACCAGAGGGGTGACAGGCTACATGTTCTTGTACAGCAATGCATAGAACCAATCAGATCATAGCAAAATGTTTTAACTGTACATCCCTATTTCGGATAAACAGATAGTACCAGAATATATTTGGTTTCTGAGATATAAATAAAGATGTGCAACTTTCATCCTGGTGGATCTATAGCTTTACATGAATGACAAAAAGGCTTAAATTCATATGAGTTTACCATAATTTAAGATTACTATGAAATTATGTTAAAGATAAAGATGGTTTAGCACTGTCATCAGATATGTTTGTTGTTGTTGTTGAGAACATACATATTTCTGTTTTATAATCAAGGTAAAAGTCATAGAAATTGTCACATGAATCATGTTACACAAAATATACAGCAATAAGAATTGTTGTTGACAGCATTTTGGGTAATATTTAAACAAACACTGAACCATTTTGATACAATAAAAATAAATTCTTTGTTACACAACTGTTAAAGCACTTGCAATAAGGCTGTCTTTTTTACCCCATTTTTTGATAAAATGTCAAATTACCTCTAGGCTCTAAACCATTTTAATGCAAAAAACTATTTCAGAACACAAAAATTACCTATCTTTATCACGATTTTAACCCGCAAACACATTTTTTAAGCATTGGATATCTTTGACACAATCATAGTATGCATGTGGCCTCTAGGTCAAACACTTGAAGAACCTTTAACACACATTTGTTAAAGCTGAAACAATGTTGGGACAACGAGGTTCGAAACTATATGTATGTACATGAAAAATGTCTATATACATATACATGTACATAATTATTATTTTTGCGTGAATTTGAAATAAATGCCAGCACTTACAACTGATTCTTCCTTTGATACAAGGTTATTTACCGTACTGCAAATCACACATACTTTATACTTAATAACTTATTTGACACTCGGTTATCTCCATACAAACTACCGAAAGTTAATTTGCTGCGGTCACTGGTCAGAGTGATACTCGATTAAAAATTAAGGTAACAATCTGAATAGGTTATGTTTGTTAAGTTTATTTAAAAAATTTTTTTAACCATCTGGTGATCTTTTTGAAATACCAATATATAAGAAAGAAAATTACATAAAATCTACACATAAAATTTGTACCAATGACACCTCATATTGCTTTAAACATAATGTGTCTACATTTGCTTTGTGAAATTAACAATAAATATGATCAGTTTCATAACTTACATAAAATCAAATTTACCCAACTTACCATGTGCTACCAACATTAACAATTGAATGGTACATAATCCATAGTGACAGCATTATGATCCAATTTGCTGATCCCATAATGATTAATACTGATGACAGGAACAGCCCTCCATACGCCATGTAGTCTAGGAACACATTCAGATTCTTTTCATAGTCTATAAACCACACCAAACTTGGAATGCTCAGAAATGTATTATAATTCATGCCGCCTAACCTCTGCTCAACATTTTTCAGGAATTTCTGTGCAGGTATCAACCCATTCTGACCACATAACTCTTTATTTTGATCATGTGCTATCAGGAATGCAACAACTGGAAAAGTAATAAAAAATGAATTATCAACTTAAAAATGGTTTCAAATCCATTGAAAACGATGATGATGATAAATGTATTTTTCCAAGTGGCATTCATTTTTAGCAGAGTTACTATGATTTGTTTCAGAATCATAATAAAAGCTAACTGGTATTTCACACTCTAATTTTAGCAGAGTATGATTAAAATTGTGTGATTCAAAAATGAAAATGTACATGTAAGATCCCCTTGTACAGACAATGGAAAAATTATTTATCAAATTTGAATGTTTACTAGTGTAATCCCAAACAAGTGATCACCAAATAGGTCAATTTAGGTTCTGCTTTTTGGTTTTTCACAAAATCAGTAATGAATTATTTCCCTGCATATCTCCCTCTATTTTCGTTCACAAACAAAAATAATAACAAAATTGAAAATTATACAAATATTTCCACAACTTGCTTGTATTTTAACTGAAATTCATAATGAGAAACACTGAATTAATGGGGAAAAAATGAAAAATGTGGTATAGTAGGATAGGTAATTCTGGCTATATATTCATTTGATGCCAAGAAATAAATAAAAATATTACTGGGGTAGATCATATAAGCAACTGACCAAATTTAAGATGATATCAACAAGAAAAACATAGTTAAACATATCGATTATGTTGTGTTGAGAATGTCATTGCATTAAAATGTTTGTATATAAGAAGCTGAATTTTACCAAAAAAAGTTATTTAGATCCCCTCTTATCCTATTTGTAGCTATCTATCCATTTCCAGTTCTACATGTTTTATAAAAAATCTATCAATCCATATAGAGCAAAAGTCAAAAATCAACATTTTCTATTTTTTAATTAAAAATAACTGAAACTGTGAAGTCTGGTATTCAAATTCATTTGATAAATGCGAGTCTCTGTCGACTTATTACATGAAATTAATATTTGAGGTTGAAAATAAGTAAATATTTTTGGACTCAAATTTCTGATTTGTATATTCCATTAACCTGACCTATACATAAACAAAATACACTGTACTCTAATACTTCAGTTACTCCTATTGACGTATATTATAACATTATATATATATATATATATATATATATATATATATATATATATATATATATATATATATACATGTATATGCTCAGCAGAATCTTGTTTTTTGAAATTAGATGAGTGAATGTTCTGCTCATGTCAAAGATAAATGACCTATCTGTATTCTTATGGATAGATAATTATATTAATTAAAATGTTAGTTATCTTGAATTCTAGATATCTTGAAGTAATGGGGTTGGTCCCATGAATTTCAAATTAACGAGACTCCACTGTATTTCAGTTTTCAGAAGATTTGAAGCTGATAATATTACTCAATTTTAGTTGACTTATTACAAAATATATTTCATATCAATTGTAATGTTACATATTATTAACCAAATTCAAAGTTTACTGGTGCAAAGTGGATACCTCAAAATGTAAACATATGTAAAAATGAATATTTTACTTTTTCAAAAGTTTAAGAATATCATATTTTCATCCGTAGACTGCACTATGTCAAATGATTTTTAAAAGCACATCTATTTTCTATTTTTAAATCCGGAAACAAGAGGGGGAATTCTATCCCAGGATGTTTCTTTTTTTAGTTCAGAGGAAACTGTACTGACATTGTGAATGGGGGTATTAATATGATGCTTTTCTTCCAAGAGGGTCTAACTTGAGCCCATTTTTCTGGGGAGAATTGTGAGCTTGAAAGTCTATGCTACAACACCCGGGCAGTAAAGTCTGTACTTTGCAAGTTTGTACTGAAACATGTGATAATTAAAAAGACTGGGCCATACATAAAAATGAATTTGTAACATGATTTATGTATAGTTATGGATTAATTTTGAATAAATTTCTGAAAAAAGAACAAAACACATTACAAATACCGAAACAGACAGAAACAGGACCGAAACACACCACAATGACAGGAGCAAGATATAAATGTTGAAGCAGCGATATATAAAGCCCAATATCAATGCTGGATTGAAGTAATTATTTAAAATGTATTTTGCAACATGACTTTTGCATAGTTATAGATTAAATTTTACAACTTAAATTCTTGAAACAAGACTGAAACACACTACAATTACCAAAACAGGCCAGTCTTGTTTCTGTCTGTTTCGGTAATTGTATCAAATGCGTTTTGGTCTTGTTTTGGAAATTAATTCAGAAAAATCCAAAATTATACTTAAATCATGTTACAAAATACATTTTAAATATATATACTGCAACATTTGTATCTACAATGTAGCTCCATTAGCACAGTGGTTAGAGCCCTCACTTTTCACCAATGTGACCGGGGTTTGATCCTTGGCGGGAATGGACAGGGGACAGATGTGTGGTCGCCAAGACAGACAGGTGGTTCTTTTCCGGGTACCCCAGTTTCCTCCCACAGCAAGGACCTCCACACACACCAACATCAGGGCCAGTGAGAGACATTAATATAAGTTGATATAACTTGTTTGTTAATCATTGTTTAAACTTATGCTCTAGCATAGTAGGTATGTTTCAGTAATTGTAGTGTGTTTCGATCTGTTTCAATAACTTGTCTGACCCATGGCTTCAGAAATACATTGTGGAATTGGATAAAATGACGTTATCAAAGTCAAAAACATCTATCGAATCAGTCATGAAAATTTCTTGTCATATTATGGTAAGAATGCTAAAATTGCTGACTTAACTTTTTTTTAAGTGTTTTGAGGTAAATCATGTTGCCCTTTTGAATATTCTATGATTTATATAGATTTCTAGTTGATTCGTCCCCAGTACTATCTGCCCTCGGTCAATCTGCCCCAAGTCAATCCGGACAAAATCACGATTCTTGTTCTTTTATGCAGATAATACAAAGTGCACTGGTCAAAATTTGGTATACATTGAAAAATGTTCAATGCTTAAATATTGCAAGATTATCATAGATATTGTGGCAACCCTAAATGAAAAATGAAGTCATAAAAAAAAAACTTAAAAAAATAAATAAAGAACTCTTGCTTTATTTTCACTATTCATGATTATGTCTGTGTAAAAATAGCAGAATCATAGTCTTTAGAGCACAGGCAATTCAAATATTACAAATTTTATGGGATTACAAGTAGTGTGTATAACAAGTGAAATATCACAATATATTGCAATTTCATTTTTAGAATCTGGGCAAAATTTAGGGCTAATGCAGTTGTAGTTTATTCTGCATATTAATCTCTTGTTCTGGGAATACATGTATCTCATTGTTAGAATAAAGATTACATTTTTATGATCTAATAACTTTGATATACATGTATATCAAAAATATACAAAGCATTTAACTTTGAGATGACTCATATTAAACCTGCAGGCCTATTTTATTTTTTCACATTTCTCCCTTATTTTATGGATTATTTAAATAAAAAAATTAATTTTGATGTCTTAATAATGTTCATCAATCTATCCAACAATGTAGTTTTCAGAGTACATGTAATACAAGTCGTATATTTGCAACTTATATATTTTGATGCAGACATATTAGTAGAATGACCCTACCTAATAATGACAAGTTTTTGCTCTAACAACATTTTGTCAATTACCTCATGAGATAAACAATTCATATTGACACATACATAATAATATATGATAATATAACATTGCAATATATGGGGCAGGATTGACTGGACCAGATTGACTTGGGGATTGAACAACTTGGAAAGAGATTAATTTGGAGACGGATTGACCTTCTACTGATTTATATAGCCTGGGATCCTGGATCACTGATGCTAACGCTGTCAGTATAGCCAGGTGGAATACAATCACTTTGATTATTTGATTGGACAAGAATATCTTTTTTGTTATATTGAATTGTGGGATAGCATTGAATCAAAACATACATGGTGCCCCCATACTCAATCGATGTGATACGAGAATTTACAGCATATTATATGCTTGATGTACATGTATGCACTATTTGCTCTCATTTGTTCATTCGTCATAGAAATACACAATAGAGATCCCACAGACTTGAGCAAGTACAATGTTTACTACATTTGCAAGCATCTGACGTGATTTCCTTTACCGCCATTTTCTCGGTTTACTAATATGGGCATGCACATTTCTATACCCGGTATCATGGTCATGTGATAATTTCAGTCCTGTTTTGCGCTGATAACTTGGTCACATGGACTGTATTACACCTGGCCCTATCGACGAAGTAGGATTGGGCCAGGAACCCAGGCTACCGATTTATATTGAAAATGACATAAAACATTAGCTTACAATATATAAAACCTATATATCGGATGATAACGATACGGGTGAGCCAATAACCAGACTTAGAGAGGCTTTCTGGTTGATCACGTCCTTGGGTTGCTTTTATTTTATCCTCATGTCGTTTTGTTTGGAGTCTGTCGCTCTGTAGTTTAGTTTCCACTCTACCATCGACATCGTGTTGTTCTGTTTCCACTCCACTTGATTGTCGTTCTGTCGTTACTATTGTCGTTGTCTTCTTGCTTGCCACCTTCGTTAGTAATCCTTCATTTTTCTTATAAACATTTTCTACTACAGTGACGATCTCGTCTTCGTGGATTTGTCCTTCTGGTTTTATGACGCGTTTTTTTCACTGCCATGCCTTTCCTTTTATAAATCGCAAATCATCTAAGCTTTCAAAGCAGATTACCGGTACTAACGGCGGTAGGCAGTTGTTGTTTTAAGCAAGGCCGCTTACACACTAACATTAGAAAATCATTAATTTTGGTATTAATATGAATTGAGAATGACAATTTTATAACATTTTGTAAAAAGTTTATTTTACAAAATGAAATCAAGGGAATTTAATGTTGTTACAGTATATTCTCTTACAACTGATTTTTTTTTTCAATGATATAAATAAAACAATAAACTATAAACACGAAAACGGAAAGGAAACAGAAGCTGTTACGGATGTTGAGTGACAGGTCATAAATTTAGGTCTTTTTATAGTAAATCCTCACTGGATACTTTGGTTATATGGATTTTACTATATGTATTGTAACGAAAAGCTGATTTTTTTTGAAGGAATATCATTTCGCCCACTATTATAATTAGGAAATTGATGACCCGGGGATGTTTCGTCCCTGAAGTTGGACCACAATATAGCCATATAGTGATAATAAACTTGCTCTCATAAAGTCCTCTTCTATACAACTACGGAATTTAAAGAATAACTGAACTGATATTTGTAACAGCATAAACCATTCATCCACATTAAATTATTACCCTGGGAACAGGGATTCAGTTCCTGGAAGGGACCAATATACCCAATTAGTAAAACATGTATTACTAAATCTTTTTTCAAAATGTTTAGTACCCCCATGTTAGAATTCTGAATAAAAACACAGCCATCTACCATAATTGCAGAATTCATCTCCTTACGGATAGGAATCGATATCTTAAGGGGTTGAAATACTTATTTCGGTATTGGTTACTCCTTTGCATTTCAAAGAAATCAGACACTTTGTCTCAATGTTTAAAAACTACGATAGTTGATAAAATCTCGAATTCGAAAACTTATATGAGGTATAAAAGCACACTGTCTTTCTTTGTTCAGTGACCCAAAAGTGATTACCGAGCTTAAAAGAATAGGTGACCAATATGTAAAGGTTCCAGCAGACAAAGCCTGATATAACATAGTGTCTGTTTGTAAGGTACTTTAGTTTATTTTTAAAACTACGGTTTTAACTGCTTCAACCCTGTATACACATGTAGCCCACTATCAAAGGAATTTCGCTCTTTTGATGTACTTACAAACAATACTGATTTTGAGCTACCATATTCATATTGGACACCTAAACTTAGAAAAGAAAGATCAATACAGGGAGAGGTACATAGGTGGATCCGGTATTATTTCTTTTTTTCACTATTTAGATTGCTACATAATAACAAAAAAACAAAAAACAAAAAACAACCCCCCCAAAAAAAACAACAACAATACATTGCAGTATACTTAAACTCCTATATATTTTGTAAATTGCTTGAGAAACTCAAGTTTGGCACGTTTTCAAATGCAAATTAATTCAGCTTTACTGTTTGTATATGGATACCACACTGATCTTATTTTCACACAATATTTAAGAATGTTAGATTTGTTTATGCCTATGTATAGCTATTATTTGTTATTGTACATCAAGTACAAGTGGCAAAAGTAGAAAAAATCGAAATATTTTTGGGGGTAAACACAGCCATTGCCCCTTTAACCCAAATACTAACGACAGTAAAGGAGAACTTCAGCAATACTGCAGAGTTGCTTATTCCAGATGCGATGTAAATCAGATGTTACAGTAGATAATAAAGAGTCCTTAACAGCTTTTAGAAAATTATTAGGCACACCATTTTTCTCAAATTCATTATATCAAAACATACGAATTATCTACTCTTTCTGCAATATTTCCGCATTACAACAACTGTTAATTTGACTAAATATGACCCATTAAATTTGAATACCTTTCCATTAGTTATCATGATACTTATTTTGTCCAACACCACTGTCATTCAGCACATATATTCACCGAAACTGATATTAAAAGATGATTGAATTTTGTAATAGACAATATAGGGGTCTATGTAATGTTGGACACTGTTTATATGGAAGCCACACATACCCCTTTAATGGCAGACCTATGAAACAGACTTTCAGAAGCTACTAACTCTGAAGAAACACAAAACAGGCTGTTGTCTTTAATTTGACAGTTAGATATATCGACGACATTTTATCAATCGATTGAATGATTAAAGATACCACAGAGTCAAGTACATTGATACACTTCCTACATTGACATTTTACTTACATTGGACACAGATGGGAAGTTAACAACCAAGCTATAAGACAAATTCGATGATTTAATTTTTCCTATCGTCAGCGTTTACATGTAAGTAGTAACAACCCAGTATCAATTGCATATATCTATCAGATGAGCCGATATACCACATGGCGTATTCAACAGATGAACATTTCATATACAGAAGCAGACTACACATGAACTGGAAAGTTTTTGTCAAAGAGATAAGGGGAATCGTGTTTAATGTCAACGTTCTGCACATTTTACGGCCGGAAGAATGACCTTGTTTCTCATAAAATGAAATACTGAGTTAGATGGCGGATGTTGAATTGTCTGTATCAATTTTACTAGATTGTGGATAACGGCTTGTGTCACTTGGTCAAAGGATAAAAAGTCATGACACCCCTATTGACCAAAAATGTTTATTTTCTGGAAACTTGTCAACTTTTGGGTCGTTGGGCTTTCTTCATACTGACTTTTTCATCGCATGTCTATCATTAGCATTCTGGTAGAAAGAGAGACAGTCCGTAGTTACTACAGAAGCTCCCCACATTGTACGATATAATTATATTGATAAGAAACACTTTGCCTCAGGTGACCATTAAGACCCTTTAAGTTTATTTTTATCTTCCTCCTCACTGCAGTTTTGTTTTTATGTTTAGTTTTATGATAATGTTTATTTTAAAAATTTCAAAAGAAATGCATTTTTCAGTTAATAATAATCATTATGATGACTGTGGATATGTCTTGCTGCTCCACGATTAAGTTGTTCTTCCACATGCTATTCCTTAGACACAAAATCACGGAATGTCTTATTCTACCGATGAATATGTAACATTATAAAGAAACAACGTTGACAAGTCTGTATAATATAAAGCATCTTAGATACCAAAGTATAAATCTTTAGGATGTCCAGGATATGTATACAAATCTAGTAAAAATGGACAAACACAGATCTCTGGAAACCAAGAGGTGGGATCAGGTGCCATGGAGGAGTAAGCATCCCCTGTCGACCGGTCACACCTGCCGTGATTAATATGCTCTTTCACTAATACATGTAATGTGACTTTGAACTTCTTATTTTACCTACTGACATTTTCAGATATAACCGTACATTGTCTGACACGGCTTTCTTCTAACAAATATGTGTACCAAACATATCTCATGTCACTTTTGTAACTGATTTGATATTACAAAACGTCATCGACAGAATACATATTGTTTAATTATTTCACATTTTAATCACCATGAGATTTCAAGCTTTGTATACATGACAAAAAATTTTTGTTAGCGGGAATCTCACATTTTTATATACGCCTGGTAAATCCAGTGACAATATCCAAGGTTTTGGGAATTTGTCAAGTCCACAGTGTGGAAATGTCAATGTGATGGAATTTTTTGATTCCAACGTAAGACGTAAACGAAGTCACGGGAATCGTTCATACAACATACCCGACATACATGATGTCACTTTTTCATCTCTTTGAACTTACATTAACAAAAAATTCATCACATTTGCAGCAAACTTTATTCTATTCCTGTTAGAATTCTTAACGAAGCAAGAATGAACCCATAAACGGATTCTTCAACCCCGGAATTCACGCTGAACTCCGTAATAATGAACAATGCTTATCACAGACTGTTCAAGTCTACACGCGTTACTTGCGATGACTGTGCTATACAGAGACGTCTTTTCCTCTAACTTAAATATAGACGCTTTAAAATTAGCCGAGTTCTAAATCACAAAAAGTTCAGTCCTGTGTTCCGCCATATTTTAGATTGAAGACGACGCCTTGCATTTCATATAGCTATACATCCAGCATAGTATCCAAGCTATTCAATTACAAACGGGCTTTGCAGTGCCTAGACATCAACTATCTTCTACATAACTCCGTCACGTGTTCATGTGCATCATCTCCCTTAAAATATAATCTTATTAGGCATGTCATCACCGGCGACGTTTCTATTGTGGAAAATGAAACCTTAAAAATCTTATTTTAAGAGGTCCAAAATACCGCGAAGCCCGTTCCTTTAATTGGCGACAGAATTTCAGTCTAGTTATTAATTCTGTCGAAGATTATGCCAGACGATGGGCCAAACGTGAAGACGTGGAACCGGACACTTTGTCTGAATGGCTAAAAGCTATACAATGGCTAATAAAATCTCGTATTCGGAAATTTAAAGGAACTGTAAAAACACGTTATCCCTGTGTATTTAGTGATCCACAAGTAGTAACCGAGCTAGATAGATTACATGACCATTATGTACTAGGCAAAGCTTCAAATAATATAGTTTTTACTTTTAAGGCACATTACTATAATTGTTTTAGAAGAACTGGCGTTTAATACGAATTCTGGTAAACCTACATGTACACGTAGCCCACTTCCAAAGGACGAGATCCTTCAAAATCACATGTCCGTATTACGTTCTTTTAATGTACCGACAACCGATAAAGATTTTCAGTTATTGTATTTATTTGGATACATAAACTTCACAAAACCCCATATAAGAAGAGGTACATAGCAGGATCCAGCAAATGTTCTATCAAACCTTTATCTTTACAACATACTAAGATACTAACAGTCGTTAAGGAGAAACTTAAGCAGTACTGTACAGTTGCTTATTCCAGAAACGTAAATCAGATGTGGATACTTAAAAATTCTAAACAACGTTTAGAAAATTTGAAGACATACAATTTTTTGAAGATTCACAGTATCACAACATACAACTTGTCGACTCTTTATACAACAATTCCACATAAAAAATAAAAGAGAGACTGTTTATCATCATAGACAACTTTTAATTCAAAAGAAGTGGTATCCGGAAATTTAAATACCTAGTGATTGGTTATCATGATACTTATTTTGTCAAACACCACTCTGATTCTACACATGAATACACTGAAGTTGATATAAAAAAGATGCTGGAATTTCTAATAGACAGTATATTTATAATGTTCGGAGACGTGGTCTTTCAATAATAAAAAAAAACCGTTGGCATTCCTATGGGAACCAATTGTGCTCCTTTATTGACTGACCCGTTCCTTTATTCATATGAAGCAGTCTTCATCCAGAAACTGCTGAATCAAAAGAAGAAAATATGCAGAAGTAAACTACTCACTAGGAAACTTTTGACACAGGGATATCGAACACCGCGTTTGATTTCAACGTTCCGCAAATATTACGGTCGGTATAATATTCTTGTTGGAGACTACTCTGTTTCACTTGTGAAATGTTGAGTTACTTGTTCGATGGCGGTTGTTGAGACGTCCGTAACAATTGTAACGAAGATTCGTTCCTCACGTATTTCATTTGGAATTGACTGTGGGCTCACGGCGGGTGTGACGGTCGACAGGGGGATCTTACTCCTCCATGGCACCTGACCCCACCTCTTAATTTCAAGAGGTCCGTGTTTTACCAGATTTGTACCTATATCTTGGACATCCTAGTGATTGATACCTTAAAGTTGGTATCTGATACTTTTATATAGATATACATAACAGAGAAACGGTATTAACAGAACTGATCAAGCAGGACGAAAGATATTTCGATATTCTATTGAACCATTTGAGGGCAATTAGAATGCAACCATAGAAACGTTTGTATTCTGATAACTTATCAGTAGAAAATACACAAACCTACAAACGTCTGTGAGAAATAGTCATTTTGTGAAAGTTAACTTAAAAGTTCAATTTATTTGTACTTTCCTATCCCACCGATTTCTACTTTCGGTTTTCCTTGCTGGTGAAGTTACTGGGTCAGTGGGTGAGATAAAGCAGATGCAATATAATCTGTTTCATCTCCCACCCCCACATTTTGGTTAAACAGCAATCTAGTTCAAGTTTGAAAATAATTTCTAATTATTTAATTACTTTCCTTTAATAAGATACTCCTGGAAGCTGAATGTTTGAATTGATTTATCTTTCCTACGTTTTAAAATCACGGCTTAAAGAAGGGAATATTCAACCCTCTTGAAACAGTTGAGTTGCCCATTTTATATAATATCTTATCTCATATATATCCCAAAGAGACCATCTGGTGGTTAGAATTACAAATGCATGTGTATAATTGCAACAATCTTGCCAAATATAACCCGTAATTTCAGTTATTGTTTGTCCGCCATTACTTTGAGCATTGCAAATTAACTGTCGGCAAATTTTTACGAAGATTACCGAGTGTCCAATAAACACGTGCTACTTACAGTTAATATAAATTCTATTCTTATTACCCTTTGCGTTTATTTTCGTACATCATCATTTTATATCTAAACCAGGAAAAGTTGGTCTCTTTCGTCGTTTCAAAACATTCGTTTCTGAAATTGTTCACGTGCTGGGTATATCGGGTGATCTCGACCCATTTATAACTCGTCCTATCGCATTGCGGCACGATTATAAAACATGAGAAACGCATACTTTTCACAGTTATATTGATTTGCTTTTGTCAATGTCAGCATTCAGGGTAACATTAATGATCGAGAAAAAATCTTTTAGTGACCTGATATATTTATTCATATATTCATTCGATTTTCCTCAGGTATTTAAAATAGCGTTGAAAAGGATATATTTTACATAATACATGCCCTTTCCAATAAAAGTCCTGAATCTTCAATGTAAATATAAAACACATTAAAAAAATCGGCCGACTTTAACATAGTCTGAGCGCGTTAAGGACCGATATCCCCCTGACCGAAGTGCGTTTGATATGATGAAAGCGTTTATCTGAAAGGTCATTGCATACGGAAATACAGCTGGATTTTTAAGGTACGGGAAACCGTTAATTCCAATAAAACATATAACTTCGAAAAGAAGATCTTTTACAACGTTTCACGTGTTTGATAATGTATTTGAACACACATTTTATCATATTCTCTACTATATGTCAGGGGGGGGGGGGCAAAAATAATCATTGTGACAGCTTATATCGCTTTAATACCTTTCCAACAAGTAGAGCGGGAACGAATTTTCTATTTATCGTGATTTGGTCCTAAACGACCAATATTCGGATATCAAATTGTCATTCGAATATTTAGTCCCAATAGTTATGCGTAGTATTGCAATATCCAAATGACGGGATGGAGTCTCATGAACACTTTCTAGACCTAGCCATGTTTAATTTGTTTATAATAGAGCATAAAGACTACCAATATCCAATTATGAATATTAAGCTTTTCCCTTTAAGCCTGTTTTAACCGAAAATTGGGTAGAATAGCCAATATGATAATAAAAAGGTTACTTCACATCACCAACTTATGTGAATTAGACTATAGCAGTGTAATATGCCATCGCTTATCGACATGGTAGGATAAACTTGGTATGGTCAATTTCACCTTACTTTCAGATAGTAAAGTCAAACTTTCGTATTCGCATTTAGATTTGATTTATAAAAATAATCTATTTTTAAATCTTTGAAATTCAAACGCCCACATATTTACCTCAGAATTTAGACAGTATTTGCCATAGTTTGATTTATTTTCAGATTATAGGGGGGGGGGGGGGGGGGGGGGGGGGGGGGGGACAACGGTTATTCATTTCAGGAACGAAAAGAAAAAAACAAAAAATCGAATATTCCAATACCATTTGAGTCATAGTCACGATTATTTGTTATTTGTTTCAATAGAAGCTTTATTTAAATTTTCAACAACAAAAAATAAATAAATGAATTTATAAAATAAAATAAATTAAAAATAAAATCATCTTTTATCGTTTCGTTTTAAAGGTGGCATTTTACAGATTTTCGAAGAAATAATAAACTGACACGACCATTGTTATTCGACTTAATGACAAATTCTTTTCTTTAAGTATCCGCAGAAAATTTCAAACTATTTATTACTATTTCAAACTGAAATGTACGATAACCGTGGTGTCCTTGTCAGAGTATTTAACACACATAGCCTATACATAAAACGTCGAAAATGTAATTTGTTGTTTGCATTATGCTATTAATAGCCATTAACGAATTAGATGTGCAAATGGTCTCAGCATGACGAACAATTGCGAATCCCAAACGGGATAGGACCAGGTGTCCGGAAGGAGTCAGTGTCCTCTGCTGGCATGCCACAGCCGTTGCAAATGTTACATGGAAATCTTTCTAGTTAGATGAACGGGCCAAATTCGATGAAAAGGTCAAGTTTGGTGAAAAGGTCAAGTTCGGTTAAAAGCACGATTGGCGAAAGGGAGTCACTGTCTGTGGTCGTGCTCCAGAATACTATCTAATATTTCTGAGAGGGGACATTGTAATGTTTAACAAGATTGTGTAAGTATTTTATTGGCAAGTCGTTTCGCTCTCAGAATGTAACATTCATAAGAAGAGCATGCACTGACATAACGTATAGGATGTGAAATGAAAACGTCATAGGCAGAAGTAGATGGAATATTACTACTTAGAAACGGGAAAGTCGTGATATGGAAATTGAAATCGTCGCGTTTGTAATAAAGGGAGGTGTGAAGTTGACCGTCCTTTATAATCGAAAAGGGTAAATCTAGGTGAGAAGCAGATGTGGCTCTCTGTCGTCTAATTGATTTCTAGCCCAACAGGATACATCTGGCCGAGGTAATTCTTATTGAATTATTATGGTTGATAATGTCGTCTTCAGTGTACGTGTTATTGGAATCAGAGTGTTCCTTCATAAAATAAGGTTCTTCAGAACCTAAGACTTACTCTAAATATGTATATATGCAATTTCCATTTTTTATACAAAGGAGTTTTGTTTAATATAAAAATTTCAGATACCAAAGTATAAATCAATAGGATGTCCAGGACATAGATACAAATCCGGTAAAAATGGACAAGCACGGACCTCTGGAAACCAAGAGGTGGGATCAGGTGCCATGGAGGAGTAAGCATCCCCTGTCGACCGGTCACACCCGCCGTGAGTCCACGGTCAAGTCCAATGAAACACGTGAGGAGTCTCGTCACAATTGGTACAGACGTCTCAACAACCGCCAACGAAAAGGCAACTCAACATTTCACTTAGTGAAACAGAGTAGTCGCAAACAAGACTATTATACCGACCGTAAAATTTGCGGAACGTTGACATTAAACGCGGTTTTCGATATCCCTGTGTCAATAATTTGTCAGTGAGTAGTTTAACTCTGTATATGAAATGTTCATATGTTGTACACGCCCTGGCATATCGGATCATTTGTGATATATAAACTCCATATGCAGGTGACTGAGGGATATTACTACTTAAATGTGGAAAATTTACGATGGGAAAGCCGAAATCGTCGCGTTTATCGTATAGCTTAGTTGCTAATTTCCCGTCTGTGTTTATATTAAGTAAAATGTCTAAGTATGAAGCGTGTGTACTTGATTCTGTTGTATCTTTAATTTCTAGTTCCCTGGGATATATCGCATTGACATATGTATGAAAATTGTCATTATTAATTGACAAAACGTCGTCGATATATCTAAATGTCAAATTAAAGGACACCGCTAACTTTTTCTTCTTTTGATTTAGCAGTTTCTGAATGAAGTCTGCTTCATATGAATAAAGAAACAGGTCGGCCAATAAAGGAGCACAATTGGTTCCCATAGGAATGCCGACAGTTTGTTGAAAGACCACGTCTCCGAACATTACAAATATATTGTCTATTATAAATTCCAGCATTCCAGCATAACATAGGTTAAACTGTTTTTGAGCTTTTGATGAGGAATTGTTGTGTAAAGGGTCGAAAAATCAATTCTTTTGAATTCTTTAGGATCCACATCTGATTGACTCCGCTTTTTGAGTAAGCCGTTGTACAGTACTTCTGAAGACCTTGATTAACATGTGTAAGAAGTTGGCGAGTAATATAGATAAATGCTTTGTGGAGCACTTGGATGACCCCGCAATGAATCGGGGTTTATAGGGATTTTTTTGCGCATCTTTGGAATCCAATAAATTTATGGCAATTCAAGCTCCGTGTCACTTGTGGATATTCCAAACGAAGTGCGAACGGATTTTAATATTTCATAGGTAGAGAAATCGGTGAAAGTCTATGTAGGGTGTCCAGGTAGTGTGATGAATCCAAGTTCCTCTTGTATGCTGAATGCTATAATAGTATCGCCTGCAGACAAATGTGATGTTGTTAATTGTTTTGTCAGCAGGAACGATGATAAAATTTTCGTGGAGCCCACATGTAATTGTGCACAGAATCTAGTCTCTGTAACATTTGACACCTCATCCGCTTGATTTTTTTTTCGTGAATTGTTTACGAATAAAAGATTTTAAATGACAGTAACCTTATATTTATATCATATTCGAAACAAAATCAATCAGAAGACGTGTGAAACATTTAAAATCTTTAATTCGTAAACAATTCACGAAAACAAAATCAAGCGGAAAAGGGGTAAATTGTTACAGAGACTAGATCCTGTACACAATACCAGTGGTGGAGACGGAAAAGTTCTCCGACAACACCAGGGTCACGAAAAAATGAATCGTATTTTGTGTTGATAAAATGTTTAAGTCGTCGAATTCTTTGTTTAAGAACATTACTTATTGACTTAATCTACTCTGAAAAAGTATCAAGTTCGACATCTTTCTTCCAACGTATAGCGTACTCGTCACATACATCCATAATAATTTCAAAATTTTGGCACCATATAAACAAGACAGATTCCCTATATTTTGGGCCTTTGCATAAAATATCTCGTAGTTTTCTGTTACGCACAATGTTGAGATCACCTGTCACAACGTGGCCACATTGAGCGTACATGAACCCAGATGTAGAACAGGTACAAGGTGCAAGGTTCGGGGAAAGGCTGCGTAAATTGAGTTGCTGCAGATTAGCTTTGTAATTGAGAATTTTAGAGGCAACTGAACCCGTGTAGGAAATACATGGTGAATATTTGTATTGGAAGTATGGCGGGATCTTACTTTGAACGGATAAAATCATTTATGAATTAGGTTGTTGAACATTTTAAATACAACGGATGACTGGGTTGCAAAACATAAGATACTTTACACTCGTGCAAGTCTGCACAATACCATTATAGATATACCACACTGGCATTTAATAAACCAGACAACTTATTTAATTTCTCGTGCAAATAGCTATTGAAGATTTCTCTTGCTAGTGTCTACAAACTTGCAATTTCCTTCAAAACTAATTCTTAGAGAAGCAAATTCAATCACCACTTCAACTTTTGCATCATGATTAAAGACAATCCAACATTGCACACGTGTCACTTAAAGATTCAATTATCCGACACATGAGGAGTGTGATAGATATGAAAATTAATCAAATTACGAAAGGAAAACGAAGACCGATAATATCCTGGGCTATCCCTTCTCAGTTCCAATGATTTTTTTTGCGTGCGGTTTTTGTGTCTTTTATTATAGCAATTACAAAGATTACTTTCACCACAATTAGTTATTAGACACAGAAATAACTCTATCTGCCTTTCAATTCATTTCACACTTGCTCAAAATTCTGAACATGGTTTATACTTATCACGCATCCTTGACGCCAACGCGAAGCCTTTTCAGGGATGAAATTGAATTGACATTTTTTGACTGCCGATGAGACGTCAGCGAAGACGTGATTCCGAAGTAATCACAAAATTTCTTCTGTGCTTTGTCAGCAATGACGCAGAAACAGAGTTCAGTTGGTCAGGTAATTGAAAAGTTTCCCAGGTTAAAATTGTCTTAAGCAGCACCCACTCTCTCCTGTAATGGATAATTGTTGGCAATCCCATTTATCAGGTCACAAGGTCGAACGGAAACGTAATTAATTACCAACTATTAAGTCTAATACGTTTTGAGATGAAATTTCCGAGGACTAGAATAGTTCATGTGTATTTTCGACATACAAAATCCTCCTCGCATCTTTTTCCCCATATTTCGAGCACGGAAAATCCATTCTGAATGTTATGCAATCATAAAGAGGCACTTGACTGTGCAATTTTCTTTTTTAAGACTAGGATAATTACAGTTCACCCATAAATTATCTACAAAGAATATATTTGTTATTAATTGAAAGCTGTATAGCTTAATATATAGGTATACGCTGTGAATTCAATAATTCACAATGACAATAGTAACAAGACAAAAACGTCAATCGCCTACACGCCTTGTAATTGATCTCTGTATTACATATCTTATGATACAAATATTTTACTACGCCATAAAATATGATATTTCATAAGTATGAAATGCTCCTAAAATAAAAACAAGTGACAAATATTTTCAAAAATTACACTGAAAATACTCCATGCGCGGCCATAAGGTTTTGTATAAAATCTAACACCAAAATTAAAACACAATTTCTACACAACAAACTCATATTCATTTAACATACTCAATGGACTTTTTAAGCATCATTTAATAGTATTGCATATCATTTATTTTTTATAGTAACACATCACATGCAGCATGTGTAAGGTGTGGTGTATTCCATTGCCACAAAGTGCAATTGAAATATCTATAGAATCAAATTTTGGTATCTTAAGTTGCTTGATATAATTTTAATTGAATTATCGCATGTATTCTGTGTTTTTCTTTTACATTTTCAGTGATTTAACAAGTGCGACACCTATAGCAATGCAGATAATCAACTGTAAAATGTATATACGTATTTACAACGTCACAAATCTTGTTGAAAACGGGTGTGTCACACCTTTTATTATTCAATTTAGATTCGTTGTATTTATTGTTTTCTTTGACACTATACGGCTTTTGTAGTATCGTAAAGCATTTTCGTTTTGTTATGTACAATGATGCACAACACAGCATTCCAATGCCAAAATGCATTGCTGACGTAAACTGGCGCATGGTACGTAACTATCAAACGTCGAAGTCAGTGTACACTGACAATCTGAGGTTTCTAACATTAGTGTTCAGAGCTAATGTAAGGATGTGACTTGGCCATTATTAAGTTTCAAAACCTGAGAGAAAATTCCAGATATGATTAGAACTGGTGATATTTTCAAGGATAAATTCCAATCAGTAACGCTGGAAACCGGGGCTGATGTATGTAACGATTCCAACAATTTTAATCACTACTCCAAGAAAAAAATCGATTACTTGATTGGTTTTGTATAGATACTATATTTTCTAAATTTGATTTTAAACGATGTCTGGGCTCTACTGGTACATATTTTGCGCTCCATTGTATAGTTCACAAAGTGAATTTGGTATATAGTCAGTATGCTTTCAGTTTATTTATAGTACAAGTGAATACTGTAATAATTATTTATTTATCCAAGAAACAGATACATACCTGGATATTTACAGATAAACACATGGCACATAGATAAGATACATGTATGTTTGTTTCTTCTTCAATCAGTGTAAACGTGAATCGAAACTATTACTCTGTACCTGCAAATATTTGGTCCTATTACTATAAAAGAAGATATTCACACCATCTTAAAATCGCCCTAGATCACCATAGGCTCATGGATATCATGTATTTTCGTGTTTCAGTCATCTAGCTTGAAAAATGCGCTTTTATTTTAAATTTTGCCTCTCATTTAAGTGCAACAATCGCGAAAATTACACGGAAGCGAGTATTTTATTAGATTACTTAAAATAAAATAAAATAAAATTCAACGTCCTCCAAAGGGAAGCATCTTATGCCAAAAAACAGTGAAACGCTCAATATTATCAAGTTAAAGACGACGATGTCTATTCTGTAAATCCGGAAATTTCCGCGGAACATTATTTACGCGATACGCGATTTCTAAATTCATTTGCGAGATGATATTTTCACGATGTGAATGGCCATTTCGTCATACAATTACCATACGTCATTACGCGATGATTTTATTTTTGCAAACGATACTCGCAAAATTACGCGTGAATGAAATTCTCGCGAATAAAACTGTATTTACAGTATTAGTTACATTGTATCAAGTCAGCATAATAAACAGCTTCATTGCAAATGTTTATCCATCAATTCATTCGATTTACATGTTTAAAATAAAGTCTTTTTATTTTCCTATGATTTTTGGGGTCTTTATTAAGCTTTATTTCTGAAAGGCAAACAATTTTCTTTGTAAAATTTATTTTGTTAACACCACTTACTAAGAACAAAGAAGGGATTGACGCTACAAATTTTATTTGTCACTTATAAATACTTGCATTTGATACAAAAAGAAATTGACACATTCAAAACCAATTTAGAAAGATAGTCCAAGAATTCCCACACAGTTGTGCAAAAGTTGACAATATTTCATTGTATATATGAGATTGATTTTACATAGAAAGCAATTTTGGGAAAATGAAAAACTACTTGATATACTTTTCGCGTGTGCGTTTAATAATATAATGTCATTGTTTAATCCAAGTCACTTGAATAATTGACGATGAACTATGACATATATACATATACATAATCTATATATCATATCATGGGCTCATGGAGAGTGTTCAACCGTTAAAACCCTTTATGTTTGTCAAATCTGTGACTCCGACAGCGACCTGGACTAGAAATAATTTTATACTCCAGTAACCGTGTGCTTTTGCAACGGGTTAAAATTTGCCCTAGGGTACAATTGCAGTTTACCCACACCCTAGGATCAATTGTAACACTTGGCAACGTATGAATTAACTTGATTTTTTTCACTAAATCGTTAAATCTATAATTTGATACAGATGTAAGTTTTGACAAACAGCTAACAGGTGTGATACCTCTATTATCAGTTGGTGTATTCATATCACCTTTTTGTGAATTGGTGCAATGATACATGTTGACAAGTCTTCAGAAAAAATGCCTTTGATAAAAAGATTTCATCTTCGCTAGTTATGTATTGCTAGTTCCTTGAAACGCAATGAGTAGTAGCGTTTTAAAATTTCCTTAATGTGTACACAAAATTCATTAACAGACAGATTGGAAATTTTGGTACAATGAAGTTTTTAAACATACAGTAAAACTGCTTTGTATTACATATAAAATATCTCAGATACCAAAGTATAAACATGAAAACTTTTTTTCTTTACAAAAAGGCGTGAATATTTCATTGATTGATTTCATTCAGAACAGACCAGAACAGTGGAATTAACAGGAGGACTAAAAAGATTCATATATAGCTGGATAAAATGCGCTTATGATAATAACTAGGTGAACGATAATTTGTTTCTCATCTAATGCATCTTTCCTGTCATTGGTCATTATCCCATCTGTACTCTGTTACCGTGTAGTCTGATGATGATTGTTCAAGAACCGACCTATTAACATCTCATGTTCAAGTTTAATTCAACGTCAAGAATAATTGCACTATCGTGACTATGTTTTATATATCATACGCCATATCTGGCTCGGGTTCAACTCTATATATCTCTGATATTTGTAATACGATTATCTTCTTTTTCAATGGAGTAATAACGGTAGCAAAATCAATTTCTGCGACGTCATTTCTGTGATCAGATCATAACGTATAAAATACAGATTTATTTACCTTGACGATGTTTACTATCTATATCTAGTGTAATCATACACGGCAGGTTAGTCTATTAAATGCTATACGGCACATAATAATTTGATATATTATATATACATTGCACTGAATAATAACAGATAAACTGCTTATAAATACTGTATCATTTCTAAATGAAATTCAGTTTACAATTATCCTACTGCAATTATACTGTTTTATAATTCAATTTGTTAGATTGAAGTTTGAAAATTTAATTTAAGCTTTAAAATATTGATTTTGGTTTTACATACCTGCAAACCTGATAATGCAAATTCCCTTCATATGATAATGCTGAACATTCTAAAACATAATGAAATCCAAATGAAATAAACATGGGATGGTTAAGTTGCCAACTCATTCATATAACATAAAATCTTGAGTTCTTTTTCCAGGGTTTTATAAAACATTTAAGAATTTCTCATGGACCCGCTCACCACTGTTTGTATTTAATTTCACATTCATACAACAATTTTTTGTTTCAAACAAATCACACCGACATATTTAAAGTGGCATTAGCTGTGTTTTTTCAATTTTTGTTTCCATTCTTACAACTTAGATTGATATACAACAACAAAAAGAGAAATAAACATGTATAAATATTATCAACATATATATTGTGAAAATTGGTTGAAAAACTCAATTTTGGCACATTTTCAATTTCAAGTGATTCACTCAACCTTACAATTTGTACACGAATACAATACTGGGCCTGACCTTATGTTTCTGAAAAATGTAGAAATATAGGATTTGTTATGCCTGTGTGTAGCTCTTATTTGTTATCGTACATCAAGTAGTTAAAGTAGGAAAAAATCTAAATTTGTTTTGGTAAGCATAGCTAATGCCACTTCAACCTTCTAGTTCTACAAGGATTTCAAAGATTCTCGGATGAGAACTCGGATGATTACGTATATGATAAATATATCAGCACTGGAAACTCACAACATATTTACGGCATTTATAATCTATATAGATATCATAGTTTTCGTCCTCAGTTTAGTACATAAAATATTAGAAAACAAATGAGTTGACCTCTCATCAAGTGTCGGACACCTGACTTGACGTCATTCGAGTGTGATGTCACAATCCCACAAGTGTTTGACAGGACATTTAATTGTGACGTCATAATGGAAAAGTTTTCCAAAAGTTGATGTGTCTGGCATTTGGTGAATGGTCAGTTCCTGTGTAGTAACACACAAAACACAAAAAGAAAACAATGTCAACGATAATAATTTACAGATATGTCAATGGTGGTTGATCTCTTGGCAAATGAATTACCCAGAATAGCTCAGAAGTCATAAAATTAAAATATTTTAGAATTCAATACAATACAAAAATCTACCAAAAGTGAGACATCTAAGGTTATCAATAAACATTATGAAGTCCCCCTCTCAGAGATATTAGAAAGTATTCTGGATCACGGCCACAGACAGTGACTCTGTTTCACCAATCATGCTTTTCACCGAACTTGACCTCATCACCAAACTTGACCTTTTTGCTGAATTTGACCCGTTCATCGAACTAGAAAGGTTTCCATGGAACATTTGCGACGGCTGTGGCATGCCAGCAGAAGACGCTGACTCCTTCCGGACACCTGGTCTTATCCCGTTTGGAATTTGTAATTGTAATTGTTCATGTTGAACATCTAAATGGTCGTGTTATAATCGACTTGAGTTTCGATTATTAATTGGTACTTCTTCAAGTTTTCTTTGTATCTCATTACATGGGACTTTTCTTTGGGTCTTTGAAAAATATACGTGAGTGTTTCACAAAGGAACAACAATGTTATGTTGTACATTGAGCCCAGCAAAATATCTTTTAGAAATGTAAGACTCATACGAAAATTTAAACTGTGGTTCAAATTAAGCACCTCAAGAAATTGTATTCTCCGGGAGATGTTTTTAAAGATTTTATGATCATGAAAATCCAATTGAAAGATATACTACACTCTGTACCATATTAAGTCACCAGTCAATTAAAAACAATGTTAAATGGATTCTTCTATAAATCAATGAATTAGAGTTTTAGACCAGTCCAACTGTGGCTTGAGGGGTAAATGGTGTAATCAGGGTTACGGTGCCCAGGATTGCCAATGGTTTATCTGTGGGATTAACAAATATTTTAACAATTGATGTGCATTTACCATTATTTAAGCTTAGCATTACTATGTTTCTGTTACTAAAATGTACTGTTTATAAGCATTAGTAATTAGTGTGGGGACACCGAAGTTCCCAGTAAAATCCAACGTTCCCGATCCGGCGACCATCATACCCTGTCACATGCAACATTTGCCAAATTGAGGATTCGAGCCCAGATCACAATTTTGATAGAAAAACAAGGACACCAACAATGTGCTGCTCGGACACGAATTCATTGTTTTCTTAAGAGTTGCTCCTGTAAGCAAAATTAATATACATTTCAAGAATAAAGTAAATTGTTTTTGCTAATAACTTCAGGCCTAGTATATCTGATGTCTGATAATTAAAATATGACTTAGCCGTAATTGCGACATTTTCCTGGTATTTACGAGATAACTAAGTCGTGATTACGAGGTAAGTAAGTCTGAATTACGAATTACGAGATCTTTTCTCGTAATAACGAGATAATTATCTCCTAATCACGATTTTTTTTTCTTTGACACTAATCGGCTTTCGTAGTAAACCTATTCTCTTCTTTTCCAGTAGGTTTGTAAAATTAGACTGTCTTCACATATTTTTGGGGATTCGTAATCGTTCTGCATGTTGAGACCATTTGTATGTCTGATTTGTCGTATTATAATAGACGTCTTGAGTTTCGATTATCCAGTGACACTTTTACGTTTTTGCCTTATTGAAACTTGGTGTTCACTAAATATCCATGGAACTGAAAGAACATGACAAATATGTAAAGGTGAAATAAAAGATGAATTACACTTAGTTTTAAAATGCCCAACATATTGTGATATGAAAAAGAAGTGTATTAAACAATACTTGTTAGTGTCATGAACATAAAAGAATTGTTCATTAGGAAAATACATAAGAGACGCTTTTAGTCTTCGCTCTCCTTTCCGGTATGATACATTTCCTGTATGTTCTTTGTGTATGTCGATTGCAGTGATTATGGTTACAATAGTTCTATTGTGTATACTCTTGTATAAAATTGTCATTCTCCCTTCTTTGCTGTGTCAATATTCACTATTAATAATAATGTCATATACATTTCATATTTTCGCATGTATATTATATGATTAGATTAAATGAGAACTAAATATAAATGAATTTGATTGTAGATATCTGCCTGTAGGTCACATTTCACGTCATAGCAATAATTTTTAGATTAAAATATGTGTCACTTCGACCGTCCGCTTGTGGCACCTCTCATTCCCATTGCAATAACTATGTGATTTATACGCTAAAAAGGAAAAGTGTTCTCTTCTAAAGTATATTGATATAGTTGTCATGACACAGTTATAGAATGAACTAATGTAGAATGACAACTGTTATAAATAGGAATAAGAAAGGCCCAGTAATACATACTATTATGTTCCAAAACGTTTTGATCTACCAGGGGTTTGGTAAATAAAAAATGGGAACATGGTAAAACCCTCGAACGACAATGAACATGCATATCGAATGTGAAAAGTAATAAAGATTTATTACATTTTTTAAATTCACTGTTATTTTTCATTGATTTTACTGCATATTTGTATTTTGATTGGCTAAATGAAAAATATATTTTTCATTAAGCCAATTAAAATACAGTGCCAGACCATTAATGTAAATCCGATTAATTATTCCCATCTATAATGTAATTATAATTTTCAACTCATTGTTCGATTAGAAACTGATCACATTTGCTAAAAAATACCATTAAATGGTGATGCCGTGGTAAAACTTTTGAAAACATACTGTAGATATGTCGTATCAAGAAGGGATTTTCGTGTAAGCTATTTATAACGTCGTATCGAAGCTAAACAAAATGGCTGCGCCCAGACTTGTTCCGTCTTGACCAAAAAGCGGGGATATGGTGGAGTGGGTTTAAGTGGTCGAAAGACAGGGGAAATGTTTAATGTATCCATTATCTAGGTCAACAGTTCAAAAGTTTTTAAAAAGATTCAGTGACACTGGATATACAGTACAGAAAATGAATATCGATTTGGGCTCACTTCAAAGCGAGTTTGCTGTTCTGGTCTTTGGCATTATTTTTGAGGCATCAAGTGAAGTATTTAAATAAAACACCACAGGAGCTCTGAATTTTTTTTCCAGCGTAATAATTTCTTCCAGGCTCCAGAATTCATTGAGCATATTATGCTCTAAAAAGATTTCCGAGCCCCTAAGTCAAAACGTGCTTACGTGGTTTGTTTACATTTCACAAGCCGTACTGCAGTAGACTATCCGATAGCCTTCATGTACAGTAGAGAACATCGGGGCCTGGCGCCATAAAACTTGAGAATTTACTCAAGTCTGAGAATGTTCTCAACTTGGCCTGCTCAGCCAATCAGATTTCAGGATTAGTCAAAGTTGAGTATAATTTTAGACTTAAGTAATTTTAAGTTTTATGGTGCCAGGCCCAGGTAAATCTACGGCCTAACGAAACTTAACTGGAAAATGTAATAAATAGAATATTTGACACTTGTTTTTGAAAAACATGTTTATTACAGGAGAATACATATTTAACACGAGTGCGTATGTATTCTCCTGCCTCACTCGATGTAATAAATATGTTATTCAAAAACAAGTGTCAAATTTCCTCTGTTTACTGTAAAGTTACGTGTTATATTTATGGCATGTAAAAATCACATTAATGAGTTAAACCTAGTTTTTCTCCAGTTAAACCTAGTTTTTCTCAGTTACTGGAGAAAAACTAGCTTTAATTGAGAAAACCTCTGTTTAACTGCCATATTCTTATTAATGAGATCGTGGCGCAGTTAAACCTACTTTTTCTCAGGTAAACTAGTTTTTCCTCGGGGGAAAAAACTATGTTTAACTCAGTTTCCACGTTTTGGCGCAGTTAAACTTAATTCTTCTCAGTTAAACCTAGTTTTTCTCCAGTTAATGTGGGTTAATGAGAAAATCTATGTTTAACTGGAGAAAAACTGGGTTTAACTGAGAAGAATTAAGTTTAACTGATATAGCACACCAAAATCATAATAATGAGTTAATCCTAGTTTTTCTCAGTTAAATCTATTTTAATTTTCTCCAGTTAAAGGGGTTACAAGTTCATCTTAATTTTATCCAATTAATCCTACTTTTCCTCCCAACTGATGTTGGCAATCTAAACAAAAATGACAGATGACACAAATCTGTCCACTAAAGACATAAACATAATGGTAAATTTACATCAAGAAGCATATGAAGTTGTTTTTTGTGACAAAATAAATTTTTACAGTCATGTGTTTTTGTGTCAGCTATGAAACACAGCTTCACATTGTCTGGCATCTTTTGTCCCTCTGTCTGTTTATCCAGGTACAGTCACATTTTGACATAAATTATCATTACTTTCTTATTGTATACGATACTTTTATGAAACTTGCAGTAAAGGTTCATTGTGATGAAGTGCATTGCCCAGCCAAGGTCAATGTCATGTTCAATGTCACACTCAAGGTCAAACGGTGGTAAAGCCTTCTCTTAAAGAATTTTTTTGTTAAAAAATACTCAATTTCGGCATACTTCAAGATGTTATTTCTTCGGTATATACCGACAATTTGTTTTATTGACTCTAAATAATTTTTAACCATTCTGAATTGATTATTTACAGAAAAAAATTGATGAATAAATTTAACAGTGACCGAATTTAAGATGTAAGTGTTATAAAAATTTGCTATTTTGGTGTCACAGTTTTCCATCTTTTGTCTTTTTTATCCACAAACTCTATGAAATGTAATGATAAAAGCATAAAAACATATTGATACCATGGCGTTTGATAAATTTTTACCAAGTTAGCTAGAAAAATATGATTTTTTTTAAAGGAAATGACTGTTTTTTAATAATGAATAGTCAATGATGAAAAGAGTTAAAATTCTGGAAAGGGGCATACCGGTAACTCTTGCATATGTAAATATCCTTTATATACACCAAAATGTGCCAGATTATTCATTCTATTAGTCCATACATTCATTATGAATAAGTATGCAAAAAATCTGAAAAAAATTGATAAGTTTTTTGTATACCCAAGGGTACACTAATTAAGTGAAGAAAACTATTCTGTCTTTTCGTTAGTCAGAGTTATCTCTCACGTCAGCAGGTATCGATTGTGACGTCATATATTTACACAAGAATAAAACGTCGTTTTCACACACAAAAATATGATGTCACAATCGATAACTTCTCATTTTACGCACAAAATCGATACCTGCTGACAAGGGAGATAAATCTGACTAACGAAAATACCTAATTTAACTGAGAAAAACCCGGATTTTCTGCGCTAAAATCATTTTAATACTCACCAATGTGATTGTGGAGCAGTTAAATCTAGATTTTCTTAGTTAAACTAAGTTTTTCTCGAGAAAAACTAGGTTTAACTCATTTTTTTGTGATTTTGGCGCAGTTAAATCTAGTTTTTCTCAGTTAAACCACAGTTTTTTTTCTCCAAATAATGGTGGGTTACTGAGAGAAAAAAACTACGGGTCAACTGGAGTAAAAACTTGGATTTACTGATTAAAACTAGGTAAAACACATTAATGTGATTTTGCCATATATATTTCTAAAATCAAATTTTTTTTTTTTCTCTCGCAAATCTTATGGTGTTTTTACATTTTTTTTCATATTTTGCAGATCATGCAGAGTAAAGTGACATAATTAATAACGCTTTCAAATTTGTTTTAATTCACGACAAAAGTAACCGGTGGTTCGGTAAACCGGGGGTTGACTTTTAGACGAACGAGAAATACCGGTTTTAATTCATTTCTTTATCTTTGTCATGTTTTAATTTTTTGAATTTACTAGGTGGGTGGTAATTACAAAAATTAAAACATGACAACAAATTAAAACATGACATCTTACTAAAATATTCTATGTTTAATGTGGCCGCTTGCGGAAAGTTTCGGGTTCGATTTTCAGTTCCTGGTCATACTGTAAACCAACCCACAAATATCAATAACTCAAAGTCTGGTCTGTGATCGTATAGTTTTTATTCTCAGCACAGCAGAGTACAGCAATGGTAACAATGTTTCAATAATCTAAAAAGTTATAATAACATAATTCAATAAAGTTTTTACTGTTAATCATGAAATGAATAAGTTGTGACCTGGATTTTTATCGGTAAATAATTCATATCCTGGGAGTAATAACAAATTAACTTGTGACTTAGATTTCTCAATAATCCACTATCAATTATGACCTGGATTTTCAACAAATTCATAAAACTCATGTATCTGGGATTAATATTAAATAAAATGTGACCTGGATAAAAATATGTGATTTGGGTTTATAATTTCAATATATATTCATGGCATTAAAAGCGATATAAACCGGTTCAATAAGCAGAGAATTTATGCATAATTCAATTCAATAATCATTGTCTCAATACAAATAAAGTTCATTATTACAGTCCATAAGTAAAGTTCATTATGTTTAAAAGTTCATTATAACATAAATACGTTTAATAATTCACTTTTTAACACTTTTAACATATTCATGAAAAATCCTCCATTCACAGGAAAATCCTCCGTCCCTTGTAAATATTCATGGAAAGTCCTCCATCCTTAATATGTTCACGGAAAGTCCTCCGTCCTTTGCGCAATATTCTGTTTCTTTAATAATCATAAGTTTTCGACTTCTTTTTAAATTATTATCGTGTTTGAATTCACATTACACTGGATTAATTACTTAAGTTCTTGTATAGTCTTCAGTAGTCGAATGTTTAGTGTCTTTAGTTACTGGTGAACTTTAAAACTGGTAATCGGGCTTCTGGATCGAAGCCAAGTGGTCTCATCCACTTCGATGTTTTCGATCGACGATTTGTTGTTATCGTTAAATTCTTGCGGTGTCACATCACCTGTTTCTGGGTCTTGATAAAGTTCATGATTTTTTTCATGGTTATCGTGTTTGTATTTCCTTTTTTCACTGGATTTTTTAGCGTCTGGATATTCACTTTTGTAGTTTTGTTGACTGTTTTATCATTTCTCCTGGACTATTTTGTTTCGTTTTTCTGTTTCTCTTTTATCTTGACTGTATCATTTTAATACTCACCTGTTCCTTTTCAATCTTTAAGTTTAGATTCTTATCTGAAAAGTCACATAATGGAACATAGACTTTTACATTTCCAAATGTACAACTCCTTCGAGATGGATGTTATCCCATTCCCAAGGTGAAATCCTAAATTCCTGATAAGCTTTTGGCCAACTTCCCGGTTTTGGACAATTTCTTAGCCTCATTGTTGGAAATTTTTTTGATATAATTTCTATATTTCTTCTTTCTTTGAGAGGGGGCGGAGATCTTGCAATGCCTACTTCTCACAAATAGTCTTTTCCTATCCCATAATTTTATCTTTCTAGTCTTAATTTTCTTTATGGGTAGTTCTTATTGCTATAATTGAATTTTTATTAACGAAGGTTTTACTATGTCTAATTTCTTTCCTACGATGCACCCTTTTCAGTGTCTTATAATTTTAATTATTCTTAAGAATTCTTGATTAAGTGGTCTTTTACTTTTAACTTGCTGTTCTGTATAGTTTTTTTATTATTTTACACTTTTTTCTTCTGGTAGTTTATTTATTAATTCATCTAATTCTATTTTCACTAATATATCTATCTACTTTCTCTAATATTTGCTCAATTATTTCCCTAACTATTTCTGCCATATAATAAGAGTTGAGTCTTCTTTCTTGTTAATTGTTTTCCTGTAAATAACAATGTACGTCTTTTAGTCTGAGATTTCTCATTGTGTGACACATGTTATTAAACATATCTAAATTGTTTCTACTCATTTTGTCAAATGTTGTATTTAACGTAATTAATATCCCTTTAATAGTAGGGTCCATTTCATCTACAATTCTTTTTGAACTCTTAATTTCATTTATTTCTGTATCTTCTTTATCCTTACTTATTTCTTTGTTTTCTGTCTGATTGTCTTGTTCTGTTAACTTTTCTCTATCATCTAACTTTGTGTTTTTCTGTATATTCTTTTTAAATTTTGCTAAAGGAATATCATCCTCACTATCTGAGTCATCTCGAATTTGCCTAGATCTCTTTACAATATCTTGATTTTCATTCTTATCAATTTCGTCATCTGAAGATTCTGAATCTGGAGGTACTACATATGTTGATTTTCTTATCGGTCTATTTATTTGTGTCTTGGGGGTATCTCCCAATCATCTAAATTAGCTAACCTAAGATGTCGAGCATGTGTCGTAGTTGTTGTTCCTGTCAATTGATTCTTAACTATAAAACTTAGAGGTCCTTTTTCTTCAATAATTCTATAATAAGGTGTCCATTTTATTATTCTTATTTTACTGGTTTTCTTTGATTCTTAATATATACTGGATCTCCTATCTTGAAATTAATTTCTTGACCTACCCCTATTCAGCATATTTCTTTTGTCTTTTCTTCCGTCTCTTCTAAATTTTTGTGTACTAAAATGTAAAAGCTTTATGTTGCTGCTGTAATGCTACTTGATATTGGTCTTCCCCATTATATTTTCTTCTAGGTTTAAGAATTAGTTATCTAATGGGTAATACTACATCCCTATTGTATAGTAAGTAAAAGGGTGAAAACTTGGTCGATTTCACTTGGATGAAATCTAATTGCTGCTAATGTCTGATTCCAAATATAAATCCCAAAGTCTGAACAACATCAATTATTTTCTTAGCCATTACATCATGTAATGTTCTATGAAATCTTTCTACCTTGCCATTACTTTGAGGACTATAATAAGATGTTGGTAATATGAATCTATGTTTAAACTCTTTAAGTGTTTCTTGTAATGTGATTGTGGAGCAGTTAAATCTAGATTTTCTTAGTTAAACTATTTTTTTCTCGAGAAAAACTAGGTTTAACTCATTTTTGTGATTTTGGCGCAGTTAAATCTAGTTTTTCTCAGTTAAACACAGTTTTTCTCCAAATAATGTGGGTTACTGAGAAAAACTACGGTCAACTGGAGAAAAACTTGGAATTACTGATTAAAACTAGGTAAAACACATTAATGTGATTTTGCCATATATATTCTAAATCAAAATTTTTTTTTTTCTCTCGGCAAATCTTATGGTGTTTTACATATTTTTCATATTTTGCAATCAGTGCGAGTAAAGTGACATAATTAATAACGCTTTCAAATTGTTATAATTCACGACAAAAGTAACCGGTGGTTCGGTAAACCGGGGTTGACTTTTAGACGAACGAGAAATACCGGTTTTAATTCATTTCTTATCTTTGTCATGTTTTAATTTTTGAATTTACTAGGTGGGTGGTAATTACAAAAATTAAAACATGACAACAAATTAAAACATGACATCTTACTAAAATATTCTATGTTTAATGTGGCCGCTTGCGGAAAGTTTCGGGTTCGATTTTCAGTTCCTGGTCATACCAATGACTTTTAAAAATGGTAGTAACCGTTCCTTCGCCAAGCGCTCGTCATACAAAATAAAAGTCAATGTTCATTCAGATGATATTTAAAACCGAGGCCCTGTGTCACAGTCATGTTAAATAACATTCCGGCACATATCATGAACATAATACCAAAGTCACAGTTGCAAGTTGTAATTAGTTATTTATCCACACCCATATAATACATTTTACATTTACATGACACAGGCATTGTACGCAAAAAGAACACTCACTGCTATGTCGTCAGTTCATAGCATAGATCAAAAACTGGCACGAAACCTAAAGCTAGTGACATCTCGCTATATGTGAAAATTTTTCTTGCCGAATGTAAAATAACAATTAAAAAACTTAATAATTACCTGTATATATTAGAAATATTAACACGGCGATTCTACGAATGTAATAAGTACAAAAACTTGAGAGTTTATTTGATTGATAGAGAGGCAGATGAAAGATATAGTTTTGCATTTATTACCTATAATCAATGTATTGATTCAAATACAAAAACAAAATTTTAACAAATTAGATAATTTATCTATTACGAATTTAGAACTCATACCTAGAAGAGCATATATATATATATATATATATATATATATATATATATATATATATATATATATATATATATATATATATATATATATATATATATATATATATGTGTGTGTGTGTGTGTGTGTGTGTGTGTGTGTGTGTGTGTGTGTGTGTGTGTGTGTGTGTGTGTTACAATAACACTCTTGAAGCAGAACTCTAACGTTACCGATTCATTGTATATAGATTTATAGTGCGTCTCAATGGTTTTCCCCAGGATAATTTTGTATTTTGTTTCATTTAGCTTCCTCGCCGTGTATACTGTGGCTGAAACGCTGTTTATTTAAATTCGCTGAACGATACGTTACCATGGAAATACGCCATTGCAATAAGCTGGAATTAAAAGGGTCAAAGATTTGTTCTTTGTATTAGCTCATACGATACCGATCGAGAGCTAGCTAACGCCTACGCATTCTGTGGCCGATCGATACTGGTAATATGTTTACACCGGGAACTGCTGATTTCTGCAGTGTTTGTATCGATCTTTCAAAATCTATGTAGAGTGCATAATTTACTAGCAGATCAATTAATCAATAAATACATTTAACGGGCTCATTCAAAGTTCACTGGCACTATTGTGATCGATCGCTGCTTATATATTTTTTGCGTATTAGCGTGGTATTACACTACTGAATCAGTTTCGAATTGTCAATTTTCAGTGTTAAAAATGCAAGATAGACAGATAAATAGATAGATAGATAGGTAGATAGAAAGAAAAGAAAGAAAACCAGGCATATGTACAGACGATCGATAGAACGCAAAGTAAAGGGATATATCGATTGATTCAAGGTTAAAATGAATAATACGTTCAATGAATGAATTCTTGTCGTCACATGGGTTTTGTTTACTTCCGGCATGCGTACCTTATTTGGTATGGGGGCGGATATTTTCCTAACTGAATGAAAAATAGACTTGTCGACCTTTTTATTGATTCGGCAAAAGGATGAAATATGATTTCACTGTAAGATTATTTTAGAGCTTATAAACAATTTTTGCAATGTATTTTCATAAAGAGAAACGTAAACATGTACATATGCAAAATCAACATTGAACTATATTTTGTTGCGTAATGCTACATATGACCTGAATACAAGTTCATTTCGTCCTTGTCATGGATTGGTAAATGAAAACTAGTCAAGCGGAAGTCTGTATTCCTGCCCAACCTCTCTGTATCAACTAAGGCTTATTTATGAATGAAAATCCCTGAATCAACGTAAAGTTGGTGGACTGTTTAGTAGATGATGGAATTCATATCAGTTATAGAGTTTGGAAAATTATTATTGGAGAGTGATGACAAAACAGTATTAGTTGTAGATGCTCGACCATATATTTCATTTAATGATGAACATATTAATGGATCTTGTAACATGTATTGTCCACCAATATTGAAAAGGAGATTTTCCAAAGGTGGAACTGTTCATCTGGAATCAATGCTAAATCTTGAAACCAAGACAAAACTTATGGCTGGGCAATACAATAATATCATTATATATGGTGACAGGAGGATCCAGAGTGGCAACACGGATGATACATACATTGTATGGCATTGTTTCTGTCAACTGGGGTTAAAGGAGAAATGCCATATTTTGGAAGGTTGGTATCGTTTCAAAATAGTAATCTATCTATCTATCTATCTATCTATCTGTCTGTCTGTCTGTCTGTCTGTCTGTCTATCTATCTATCTATCTATCTATCTATCTATCTATCTATCTATATAACGTTCGAAGTGTCAACGCATATGCATCAATACCCCATTTAATTTATTGGTCGACTTATTTACTTATGTATTTCATACACAGATCTGTATATTATTATTGTTATTATTATTATTATTATTATTATTATTATTATTATTCTCTCATGTCTAAACAAATCAAGTGCTTTTCTAAAGCATAGGCCCTATTGTTTAAACTTCCTCGCGCGTGTGGGGACTTTTATAATATTTCCTGTGGTTGCATTTTTTAAATTATATCACGTTATTTAATCTTTCAATCCATATTTTAATTAAACAACGTTTTTTCTGTACGATAATATCCGTGGATTTCCGACACAGGGAAGTTTGCTTTGTAGCCTTGTATTTAGTAAGCTGAACTCTCTCTCTGTGTTATGCACTGCTTGGTAAGTAACAAAAATATACACTCTAGACTTTCTGCAGTCTTCTCCACAAACGAATATAAGTTAAATACGACAAAACCTTCTACATATGTTTTGTTTTGTTTTACTGATTCAATTCCAATCTCTGGTTAGTTTCGCTACAGCTGTTGCAAACCTCGTATTAATTATAATCATTCGACGTAACCGAGATCTGGAATCGTCATTCATAAAGCTTGCATACCAGCGAATTTATAACAAATGAGGAGGAAAGAAAATACATGTTCTTACATGGCACATAGTTATAAAATTTGCTTAAATTCAATTAAAAATTCAAATGTGGGCATATGACCATAAAAATAAAAATTATGTGAGTGATAATTGTTTTCAAAATGTATATGCAGAATATGTAAGCGAGTTTTAGTATTATCATTCATGTATTATATTTTATAATATCCTATATGGTTTCCAAATACAGGAGAAATACATTATGACTTAAAATACTTTATGTCATTATACGTAGCAGACATATATCATTGTCGATAATCAATTATTAATTGAAAATCCACCACCCGACGCTTGGAACATGAATTTTGTAATTTAACGTTCCGGTCATGAACTTTCTTTATTTTAATGACGGGAATATATCATTATTGAACTAAACTCTGACTGTTTTATGTAAACCGATAATGAATCTCACTACACGGGAGAAAAAATTAAGAAGGAAGAGAGATAATTGATCACGGAATAAATGGGGATTGTCGCTCTATCCCGTTTTTGATCGACCGGATGATTAGAGCCGCCGGGAATTATCGCACGGAAGTAGGAAGAATTAGGAATAACTAACGGGATTTTAATTGCGAAGACGACACGATGCTTCAGGGGGAACCGGCAATCAATTTCATGTTAATTTCTATTTCTTTTGTACTCATCGGATGCACATATAAAAGATATGTTTACACGTATTCGTTAAGCGTCTTAATTTAGAAATATAGGATTAAAAGGGTGACCTTTTGTATGACCATGGTCGTAAATGTAATATGTAAGAAAATACGTGTTTTAATTACTAATGAAATGCATCTAATGTCGAGAAAATTGTCAGCTAGGAATTTACTGTAAATACTATGAACCTAAGCTACGTGATGTAGGAAAGCAAACTGTGTACTCCGCTGACGTTAGAAGCGGAATTATATTCCACATATATAATAACAGGAAATTACACATACGCTATATTAAAATAAATGTGTTATTTGTTTCCACGAAGTATTCTCTTGATCACGAGTACATCTGGCAAGAATTTTAATTAACACTTGATCAGAATCACACCGGGAAACTCCCACTAGTAGCCTACATACCGGATTCATATTTCTGTCAAAAGAGTCATTGTAGTAATTGATTTAGATTTAAGTTACAGTAAACATCACAATAAAAGTTTGCGAGTAATAATAACCCCTTCCTCCGTAACCGCTTCCCCGAATATATATATATATATATATATATATATATATATATATATATATATATATATATATATATATATATATATATATATATATATATATATATATATAATTCGGATTGTTTTTATATTTGTTTCTTTTTAATATGAAGCATTTCGTTTGATAAAATTAACTGCATTTCTATCTATTGCTAAGCAGACATGGCGCGATATATTTTAATATATAAACGTAGTACAAATATTAGTTACTAGTATAAACCATAACAACAACAACAAAACATTTGGGTAAGTTCACCGTGAATTATTTTATAATAATTAGCACCAGAAAAAATGGCAACAATGTTGTAAAGTTTGAACACACACACACACACCTTCAAGGGATGACACACTATAGATTCATGAATGTCATTTCTAAAACACGTGTACATACATGTACACATACCACATTCCGATGTCCATCATGGGAAAGTTACATATTGTAATGATTCAGTATTGATTAATCAGTAAAATCAATGACAGTATTAAAAAGGAATCTCAAATTGATTTACACTCGGTATAAACGAATTTATTTTTCCGAATAGGTTGAAAATACAAAACGTGCACCTTCATTCAGAAAACATCTTATTTGCGATACGTATAACTGAAAAAATTGTTGAAAGTTCCATAAACATAACTTAACTAATAAAACACATCAAATTTCAATGAAAGTCAATGTCCTCCAAAGAGAAGTATCGCTATGCGAAAAAAGTAAACACACACTTCAGTGTGTTTATTGTTTTTTTCGCACAGCAAGTTTATTAAGAGATTCTACTAAATGTTGAGTTTTGATGGCAGTCTATCAATATGGTTATTATTGATTCAGTCTGGCGTTATTAAGTTTGATAGAAAAAGTATAAATATACGAAATAAGTGTGAAGCAATGATAAAAGATGATTGTTTTGCAATGGTATCTTCAATGTAAGCAACAGGGCAAAGTTAACTATTGGTTTGACCTCATCATAATGCGAGCTGTCCGTAGTAGTTCGTTCGTCAATAAACTATTAGTATTGGGCAGATTTTAACCAAATTGGCAGGTAGCTTGGTCCTAAGACCTTGGAGGGGGTTTCAGGTTTGTGAAATGGGAGCTAGTATTCATTGGAATTTCAAAAAGGTACTAGTTACATCTTTAAAAAATAACATTTCTTCCTATGAAGCATTCATCATCAGTTTACTTTTAAACTTGGTGCGCATGCTTGTAAAGTCAATATTAACAAAGTGTGTGAATGAAAACGAAATCTGTGCATAAGCGAACCTTTAGTGGAGGCTTCAGATGACATAGGCTACTGTTTTATACAATTACAAATGACTTAGTTATTCAAATTAAACTGATTGCCTTTTTGTATACAAAATATATGAAGGAGTAGTTAAAAATTATCTAAATATCATTGTGACAAAGTTTCAAGGTCATGGTATAAAAAATCAAGGTCACAGGTACATACATAAATAGAAAATAGCAGATTTTAATTTATTTGTACACATTTCGACTTCTTCTGAAGCATTTTGTTTCAAATTAAACCGAACTTGGGAATGGCAGGAATTATCCCAATGTGAGGTTGCGTGCTGTTTTGCAAACGAAAATATGCTAGTACCCTTAGGGACTCCAAAGAGACAAAAAAGGCAACTAAACTGGATACATCTTTAAAAATTCTTCTCATGAACCAATGACCAGATTTCGTCTGCATGTAAATTTGGTATGCATAATTGTAAAGTTAGTATGTACGACTTTTGAGATTGAAAATGAAGTCTGTGAATAAATGAGTCTTTCGCGGGCGCACCAAATGACATTGGGTATAGTATAAACTAAAGAAATATTACTAAATTATAAAAAAGACAATCTTTCCTGTCAAATGGCCCATTAACTTAAAACTGACTAACATTTTATATACAAAGCTATAATAGAGTAGTGTTAGAAACGACCTAAGGATATGAGATTAAAGGTCAAGGTCATAGGAACCGAAGTAACTAGAAAACATCAGTTGTGGTGTTGCATAATTAACAAAATTTGTCATGTGAGCGTCTTAAATACCCTTGGGCCTCTTGTTATATGTACTATCACAATGAAACACAAACCGCTGTGCTATTGTATAAAATAGACGTTTTCTTTCGTCACTTCCTGTAGTGCGAAACTCATACTTTCAGTCAGTGTTGGTGAATCGATACATGCCCTCTACCCGTGAAACCATCACAAGTATAATCATACTTGGTGGTTAACAAATACAAAATTCAGTTTAATCAAAACCATAACTTGACGGACGGACGTAGCATGTATGAAAAGGTCAAGGTTTATATAGTCCATCGATTTCAATGGTAGGAGAGTAATAATTGGTGATATATAATACATAATATATATGTATATCAATCCATTAACTTGTTTACAGTTTATGTAGCCTAGAAAGATTTTTGTATTTTAAAGAATTTGTTTAAAAGTGATATTGGTAGGTACATTTCATCTTCATATTCTAATTTAAGCTCAATTTCTATAATTAATATTTTATATCTTTGATAAAAAAGTAATGGAAACTAAAACGTAGCTTTGCAACGTCAATCACCAGTGTTCGATATATACATAATCCGTACCGTGACGAACAGTGTAAGATGCGCACAGTCATAATCAATTCTAGAAGTTACCTTGAAGTTCGTATTCAACAGATCAGTTCCTAGTAATTCTCGTTCAAGGTAATATGAACCAATTGCATAAAACTATTGTATTCTGGGTCCAATCAAGAGTATTTTTCTAAAAAGTAGACAAACCAAACAATATTTATTTTTAGACAATTAACATTTTGATTAGCCAACTCAATGAATATTGATATATATGTTTGATGAATTACCGCCATTTTGCATAAAATTACCGCAAATGTATGCAACATGAAGTGCAAACTATCATCTGGTTCACCATATTCAAATCTGGAGGTTTACTTGATTAGGATAAGTTTCGAGATAATTTTGCTATTCAATCAACTATATCCCTTACTCATGCTGTGTATATTGTTAGACTTAGTTGCTAGTCCATGGCCATACTACATATTCCTATTGCGAATGAGTGTACGATGCAGACCATGGCTACAAAAATTAGCCAGAAATTAACCAATCACAATTTGTAGTCAATCGGGAAAAAATAGTATGTGGTTAAAAATTAAAAAATCACAGGGTGAGCCCTGGTATTATGAAAGTCTAAAATGCTTGTGTGACCAGGGGATAATAAACATTACGAAATAAGGATTCTAAAGATCTTAATATGTTTTGACCCTTTGAAAAGATTAAATAAGTTAATACGTTAGTAATGTAGGCTTTATTTTGTATCTTAATTGGCAGTGTCGGCAAAACATTTAAATCTAATTGACGGAATTGCTGTTTGTTTATCCGTCAGAGTTGAAGTGTTAGTACATATACACCTGTTTTGTTGTTCATGAGTATGACAAAACATTAATGATTTTAAAATATTTAATACCGTTGACCAGTGGTCTTCGTTTAAAATATTGACGTCACCAAAATTCCCCTTTTAACATAATGATATATATTTTTTAACTTAGGGAAAAATGAACAAATCAAATGTTAAAACTAACGAAAATGTTTAATTTGTAGAAAACATCAAGACACCTTTCGGGTTGTATGTAAATATTATGAACACTTGATCACATTAATACACTGCGTAGCCAATCATTCACTATACATGTAGTTGATCTTATATTTCACCTTGATTATCAAATGTAAAATACTGTCATGTTGTAAATTTAGAATTAACTGGGTGGGTGTAAAATTTACAACACGACATAGTATATTCAAAATTTGCAACATGACAATACCACGGTCAAATGATTTAAATGTGTGACTGACATTTTCTTAGGAACACTAAGTTTGTGGTAATGTATCCATCGTGATCTCTCTCTCTCTCTCTCTCTCTCTCTCTCTCTCTCTCTCTCTCTCTCTCTCTCTCTCTCTCTCTCTCTCTCCTTACATGTAATATGTTCAAATTTCTGTGAAAATATCGTGAAGATTTGTGATTTTAAGATAAAGCAACAAATTGAATACTCCATTAGGTTATACTCGGCTCGTTCAATGATAAAGTTGTCCTATGACATAAATGTTTTCTTTTTTTCTTACAATCCGCAGTAGACTACGGACTTTAGTAAAACCCATCATTTTGTTACAAAATAAAGTATCTGATTTAAAACGATAATCTATATACAAAATACAGAACACGAGGATTTTTTTTTTGCGGAATTATGTAATAAAGCGCAAAAATTAGATTAATTTGAGTATCTAATGGTCAAATCTTCAATGCTCATATATACATGACGTGTATATATAAATGCTAATTTTTCTAAATAAAGCAACACTTCTACATCTTAATCGGATTATGCTTCGGACATGATTTCTTTTTGGACCTATCGATCAGAAGTATAAAAATATCAAATCTTTGTTCCACGCATAAATGTAAATAAAAGCGGCGATAACTGAAATCCTCTCCGACATCTGCTTACGAATTACCATCGTAACGGCATCTGCGAATCTGTCTGAATGCGGAAACAAGTTGCTCTGCATTCTGTTACTGTTGCTATGAGATGCCATTTCCTCACAAAGTCTTGATAAGTCGTACAAAATATCAATCTTATATCATCTGACATTGATACCAAAGTAGGAATTCAAAATATAGTCCAATACCAATCCATCTAAGTGCCGTGATAAGAAGATTGATGCATTAGAATACTGTATGTATTTAAAATGTTAGTGTATCTGAGGTTTCCTAGTTACTTTATATTTTGTTATTTATAATTACTGTATACTTGGACATTTTCAACCCGTTTCTATTTCGCTATTTTCACCTTTAGATAACATGGCGAATTTAAAATGACAGCAAAATTTTCAAGTTGAATAATTTAAGCATGGACATATTTATTGTTTCATCCATGGGGTTATGTTGATTTAGAGTGAATATGAGGAAGGATGAATATGTTTTTGTCTTAATAGGGCGAAAATAACCAGAGACGAAAATTTCGGGTAAACAGTAGGTACTTTTAGTTTTACCAGACATCAATATTTTTTAAGTTATATTCACTAATGTCAGTATAGTGAATATTTTAAGATGCCACACCCACCATAACGTGAGGCGCATAAAAATTCAACTTAGAAATAAATAAGAAAACACGCGACTGTTCATGACCCCCATATTTAAATGAAACAATGGTTACGCAATAATTTTTGAGCTAAACAGAACTTAAATTAAATTCTGGCTCATGTCAAATCTGTAATCCAATCAAGACTATGGCCAGGATAATCACAGTGTGACAAGATCTTCCTTGGTATGTTTTGTTTCAGCTTATAAATTTAAATGTGTTATCAAAATTTTATAATTTTGCTGCTTTGTTTTTTGACTACTCTATAAATCATGTCATGTCACTGAGATTTTAGATAAATTGGAAAATCTACAATGTATTTCACTCGGACGAAAAAACCCTGACGAGTCTATTACATTTAAAAATAAGATTTATCATTCAATTTCATCAAGTTGTTTCTTTTTTACCATCATTTTCATTACGTAAAACAATAGAATATAAATAAGATATGTTCAAACTTAAATTTGTTACATAAATGACTTATTTTGTTGAAGTCGATAACACATACTATTGTCGTTTGTTCATTTTCAGTTTACTACAACTGAAAATATTTTAAACATAATACCAAAGTTATAATGCTCAAGACGATCATTTCTGTCAATCGGACTTCATCAGTCGAGCTCCAATTTAAAATGTATTTGTATTTGTAAAAGTGAAATGAATAATCGACACTACATATATTGATGGATATCCTTTTGGCAGGATTCAATTTTACTGTTTCATTTGTTTTAAATAATACAAGGTATTAAAATGACGATTGTTTTACTTGCACATGTACATTACTTCCGCTTTATACGTATTCACCACGCTCCATTAAAAAAAACCCATTATAGCCAGTGTAATGTAAAATCCTATTTTAAAATATGTTAATTACAGCCACTGTAACAGTCGTTCACCTTGTAACCGACATTCAAATTGTGTTACTATGTTTGACAACAAGGATGAAGAAAGATTCAAAACAATAGAAAAAGTGTTACGACATACTTGAACTTCAAACAATAGGATCCCACATATGACTTTATATCAGTACTTGAACCTAGCTGGAGGTGATATTCAAGAAACTGTTATGAGGGTAATGTCCTGAGATAAGAAGCGCGTGTTATAGGAGAATTATTTATAGTGTAGGTGGGTGCTCGTGATGTTTCTGATGTATGTTTTGTCTTATCGATGAACATCACAATGAATCAACTAACATCAAAAGGATGTCTTTTTATTTGGTATGAGTCTTTACTTTTACTGAAAATTGATGCAGTTTTGATTAATTTAGACCATTATTTTGGAATAAGATTGAAATGATAAATAAATGCTACATTTATTTTTATATTTTAAATACATGCATACGACCTCATTGTTATCAAGATAAATGGGTTCTATGATATATCGTATTGGATCATACGGCATTTATCAAGACTATATATCGCGAAGAATAAAGAGTATTCTGTTTAAAAAATGGTATAATGGGGGCTATATTTAATCAGCAAAACATATAAAGCTTAATATATCGCTGATTCAATAAAGCATATAAAAAACCGAGAAGCAGAAGTGAAAAGGTATGGATGACTAAAATGCAGGATGTAAAACTATTCCGGTATAAAACCACAGAATAGAATCATAACAATTGAAAACCTGTGTAAACTGGTGGGTTAACAGTGTGTGTGTGTGTGTGTGTGTGTGTGTGTGTGTGTGTGTGTGTGTGTGTGTGTGTGTGTGTGTGTGTGTGTGGTTTTACATATCCTGTTTGTCCTAATTTGTACCAAAACTGATGTAAATATTATGTAGTAAAACAGTAACATAACACGTAGCATCAATACCATTCATGTAGTGCCATATTGTTTAGATCTTGTTAGGAACCCCCAATTGTCACGTGTCGGAAGCTGATATCAGACGTATCACCACAACAGAAAAGGATGCATTTCATGATTTCAACAGTTGATATGCGTGGGATGTGTTCAACATCTGTTTTCTTACTTTTTACTTGTTTGTGGCAAACATGCTAGAGAGGAACATAATGATATTGCTACAGGCAATTCACACTATCATTGTTAGAACTCCGAACCAAAGATCTTTTAAATTCAGGAACCACATTACCGACCAATATCCCTATTGACAACAACTACAAACAAGACCAAACCACGCACTACGTTTCCTCAATGTATGATTTATATTTTTATAAATTCAGACTTGATTGATATGCTTTATTTTTCATGAATAGCTTCTGGACTCGCAAGGGATATTCGATCGTATAGGTATGTTTTAAGTGAAAACATACTGAAGGCAAAATATACAGATAATTAAATTGCGACAGAAATTTATGAAATGTTTCATTGTATAGAAAGAAATGGTGTTTTATGTTTATTTCTGTGAGTGTTGTTTTGTTAATGAATAAAAAATATTATACTAGTTCTTGATTGTCAATTTCAAATGCCTCAAGGTTTGCAATTTAAGAGCATATCTTTCTCATTTGATTTGTTGAAGCATTTATCAACACAGTTTTTTTTCCAGAAAATATCTTAATATATTTCCAATTCCAGTTTCGTTTATTGGAATTAAAGACATTTGAACGTAATATCATTTTTTGTATTATTTCATTAAAGGAGGATTCGAGAGTTTTCGACAACAGTTTTCATTTCTATGCACAAAACAACATCCAACAGAGAAAACGTTCTACGAGGAAGAGTCATCGAAGGATAAATCTCAACGTCACGCCCTCTACAGGACAAATTCAACACTGGTAAGTGCATTTGTTTAGCCTTTCGATGATATGTTTTCATGCTAATGATTAAATAGTTCAATAGGTCAAATGATAAACATCTCGGTCTTCGATATAATTATGTCTGTTATTATTTATAAGGTAAAATTAATGAATTTCACATATTAGACTGAAATAGAATTCAAAAGTGCCTTGGACATTATCAGAATCCACCAGATATAGAGTCCTACCATGTAAGATCTTGAATGTCTATTTTGAACACAACATGATTAAATGTGCTCTTTTGCTAAGATCATTAAAATATTAAATTACTTACCTTGCGCGACCTACATTATCTAGCTAAATAAGGGTGCTTTAAGATTTGTTTTTATAAACCACAGGCACTAGACACGCTGTATCTATAAGTCCAGAGAAACACCCAGACTCTCAGAGATTATATTGGTGGTCTCGGGGCTGATCATAGATACGATGTGTTAATCGCTTGTGATATAGTAAGCAAAACTGAAGAAGTACCAATCAGTAATCAAACATCAAGTCCATTATAACACGACGAATTAGATGTGAAAATGGTCTCAACAAGAAGAACAATTACGAATCCCAAACAGGATAAGACCAGGTGTCCGGAAGGAGTCAGCGTCTTTTGCTGGCATACCACACCCGTCGCAAATGTTCCATGGAAACCTTTCTAGTTCGATGAACGGGTCAAATTCGGTATAAAGGTCAAGTTTGGTGATGAGGTCAAGTTCGGTGAAAAGCATGATTGGTGAAACGGGGTCACTGTCTGTGGCCGTGATCCAGAATACTATCTATTATCTCTGAGAGGGGGGTCATAATGTCTAACAAGATCCCCGTATCGTCCATAAAACTTCTTAAACGACGACCCCAAGCCTTCAACAACGTAACCTTGTGTAAGTAGTTTATTGGTTAGTCGTTTAGCTCTCATAATAAAACATTCATAAGAAGAGCATGCTCTGGCATAACGTATAAGTTGTGAAATGAAAACGCCATGGGCAGGAGAAGATGTAATATTACTACTTAGAAACGAGTAGTTTGTGATATGGAAATTGAAATCGTCTCGTTTGTCATAGAAGGGTGTGTGAAGTTGACCGTGTTTTCCAGTCGACAGTAGTAAACCTAGGTAAGAAGCAGATGTGTTGCTCTCTGTCGTCTCATTGATCTCTAGCTCAACAGGATACATTTGGCCGAGGTAATTCTGAAATTCTGAATTATTTATGGACAGAACACCGTCTATATACCTGTAAGTAAAATTGAACCGAGATGCTAACTGTTTGTGTCCTTTGGAGAGCAGAGACTGTATAAATTCCGCTTCATATGAATACAAAAGTATTTCAGTCAAGAGAGGTGCACAATTGGTACCCATTGGAATACCGACAATCTGTTGGGAAACTTTTCCAGCAAAAACAATGAAGATGTTGTCTACTAGAAACCCGAGTATCTTGATAATATAAAACAATATATTTTTATTTTAAAGCCATTTAGAAAATTTGTCAAGTAAGCAACAGTGTAATGTTATGCAAGCACGAACTTTTTACCCTTCGCACTCATTCCTTGAAAGAACACCCATTCCGGACACCTGGTCTCACCCCGATTTTTGATTCGCAATTGTTCATCGTGATGGGAATGTTGTTATATATACCTTTCCACCGAGCTTGACCTTTTCATCGAACTTGACTCGAGATTTCCGCGGGACGTTTGCGGTTGGTGTGGTGTGCTGGCAAGGGCAATGACACATTTGAATACCCATCCCGTTTGAGATTTGCGATTGTTATTTCTGCAGAGACCATTTGTCTATCTATTTATTCGTATTCTAATGGACTTTTGAGTTTCGATTATCAAAGAGTACATCTTTTTTACTTTGTATTGATGAACAACCTTCTTTTAAACATGATTATAAAATGTGTTAATGACTCTCCCATGACACATGCACTTTATGTTGAATTTTGTCATCTTGATTGTTATATTTCCACCATTTCATTTTCAAGTCCAAATGGATGATTATGATTAATATGTATTCAGAACTTCATGGAACTTAGTGTGTTTGACATTTCTATAGCTTCGGTATTATAAATTAATGAACATGAACTGAGAACCAACTACAATGTACATTTACATTCATTTTCATATATATTGGGTTTTGATATAAGGTGTTATATAAAGTGATAATACAAAGATCATTTTATTGGCCATTTGGGAAGTGGCCGGCCTGGCTCAGTCGATAGCGCCCTATACTCTTGATCGTGAGGTCGATCATGAGTTCGAGTCCCGCCGGCGGCAGATTGGTTTTCTGTCCTTTGGATGAGACAGTAAAAACCGCTGTAGGTGCCGGCATGTTATATAACCCTAACAAAATCTTAAACGCTTCGTCGGCATTTGGTGACATCTCCATATGAGTGAAAGATTCTTGAGTTGGACGTTAAACAACAATACAACAACAACAACATTGGTCATTTGGGAAAATATAATTTAATCAAAATCATAATTATTTTCATGAAATAAAGTATATTTTACGGTATGTAAAGTTATTGCTAATGTTTTATATATGTGTTAGAAGCCAATGTAATATGATTTATGATCTATTAATTACAGGTTGAACCAGTAGAGTTGCTACCGTATTTATACATCGGAAATGCAAGCACTGCAGCAAGTCTGTGTGAGCTCCGACGACAAAATATAACGGCAGTATTAAATGTTTCCTCAACATGCCAGAACTATTTCAATTCCGAATTCAAATACAAAAATATACCTGTAGCCGATAATCACACCACAGAATTATCCAGTTGGTTCAGGGAAGCAATACAGTTTATAGGTAGGTATACTAGCTTTTCGAGGTGGCAATATGAGACGATAGCACGTCTTGGTTACCCAGACCAAGGATGATAAAACACTTTCATACGTAAGCTGAAATTTCAGCCTTCAGGGAAACACTTAATTGAGGTATTCATTGTATAACCAGTATGTTGAATTTTGATAGTAACATCGCATAAAGTTTGGCCTTCCAAATACTATTTACATTTATTCAAAGATAATTTGAAAAAAAAACTACCGAAAGCAGGAGGCATTGGATTCAACACTCATGCATGCGATATCTTTGATGTGTAATTTAGGATACCACGAAACGTAAAAAAGTCTATGACAAATGTAAGCAGTGAAGGATAAATCACAATAATTGTTCAACTCTATTTGTAACCTGCTTTTCCATACGATAGGATGAATTAACGATAGGATGAATTAATTCCAAATAGTTAAGATATTTGTTTCTGATGGTTATTTTTGTTTTGTTTTTGAATTGTTTTTGTGTTTTTTTATTATTATTTTTGTTTTCTATTTCTTTTTTTTTTCTTAGAATCACTTTTGAAATGTATTGATATACCGGATTGCAATAGATGATTAAAATGTCAATCGGCTGTCGAGCCGCGTATAATGTTTTCATTTCACATGTTGTAATTTTCTCTCTCATGGAACGGTCGCAATTTGTTGAATATCGTGGTGTAGCATGAACTGAAATTGGGTCCTACAAAGCCAGTCCGTAACGATTATATAATATATATTGTGTAAGGGCCTTCATGACCGATTGGTCAGATCATCGCGGTTATTACCATGTCTTGTAAGCATTGCATTAAGGCTAGCTTCATCTACAGAAAAATATCCTTCCTGAATATCGGCGATCTTTTCTTTAGTACAAAAGAACTATCATATGGTAACCTGCTTGTGATAATTTTTTGAGTTTGGCGTAAAAGCACCGATAAAACAAAGCGCTATAATTATTAATATAATGAAATTCTCTGTGTTTATGACTTGAAAATCTTCAGTGAGTCTTAGGACACTTGGGACTACCTAATTGGCATTGCAACCATCCTATTTCATGTGCAGTCGGATTTTTGTACTTAGTATAAAATTAACGCGCCATATTTAGACTAGACAAACAGTCGATATACAAAACTTTTACTCATGCGTCAATTTAGAAACCTCAGTAGACAATGAATAAATCAATCCTTAACGAAAAACCCCCGGAAAAAGACTCCCACTTACACTTTTACATTGAGTGTCAGTGATTGTATCATTTTATTGCTCATCAAAACAAGGTTACAGATCGCGCTGATGGGAAATCGATCAATGTTTTGTGTTAAAATGTTTCTGAAGGTAGTCAGGTTTACCCACATTACGTATAAACATAGAGTTGCCCAATGTCTTCTAGATTGAAACACTACTCACAAGTCACGTCATGAAGAATCTGCATCTCCATAATTTTAATCAATTTTATATATTTGTTCCTTTGTTTTGAATGTTTGGTAGCATAAGAGGTAAATGTCGTTGACTAGGTATAGGAGTTTCCCATTTATGAATCATCACCGCTTTGGTATAAGTCAAATATAAAATTATGCTAGTATAATTAACCTTTAACCTATGAAATATCACAGAACGTACAACGGCAAAACAAATTATTTTCAAAACCAGTTAGTTAAATTGTGAGTGATTCGGTTACATTTTCGCACACAATTTTTACACCAGAAAAATTCTCCCCAGAAGTTAATTCATTTAAATAGATTAAATGAAGTGCGAATGATCCAATAATTAAATCAATTAGATTAACAAAGAAGGAATGAACAAAGAATTAATAAATGTATGATGATTATTATTTTATTTTTGTTTTTGATGATGATGATGATGATGATAAAGTACTCAATATATCTTTGTAGATGATATAAAAAATGCAAACGGAAGGACCTTAGTGCACTGTGAGGCTGGAGTTAGTCGATCAGCAACTATCTGTATAGCTTACATCATGTTTAATAAGAAACTGTCTCTTGATGCAGCCTTCGACTTTGTGCGATCTCGTCGGACGGAAATATCACCGAATGCAAGTTTTATGCAGCAGCTAATGGAATTCGAAAAGGAGATAGAAATATGCATGCCAGAAGGAAATATGTCTCCATCTCTGCCGAACGTGTCGACGGGTATTTCTCCTCCATTGTCCCCCTGTCGGTTCTACTCGGTATCATCGTCCTGTTCTATCTACAGTCCACTTGAAATAGCGTCACCGTATTCTACACCGTTCGCATCACCGACGTCACTTTGCAGCCCAATGGTAGCCTTCACATGACAGTCAAAACCAAGTTAGGTGTATGGCAACCAGGAAAGATGACGGAGGTAACTGATTTACCTACAAATTTAAAACACGTTGTGTTGTCGGAGGTATAACGCATTTGAAGAAAGCAGAGGCTAGTGCTGCTAAGTTAGCAACACAGATAAGCTATACGGTTTTATTCTCCGTGGCTTTGTGAGCAGATGAAGTGAATTGAACATTGGATGATTCCGGCCCGGACATTGGATTATTCTGGTCTGTTGTATGGTTATCAAGTTTACGTTCTCCTTGATTTCTTTCTGAGTTACTGTTTACAAATAATTATCATATCACAAGAACAACAACGATTTGACATTTCATATTTTATTCCGAGAGTGGGCTAGAATTGCTATATTTGCCACTTGTCTGTGGCTGGTCACATTTTATAGCATATGATTTGTAAGAAGGTGTGTCCGTAAGTCCGTAAAACGATATACTTATAAGTTGTATAATCCTATTACATCGATAACACGATGCTAATAAATCGTCGAATTAATTTCACAGCATATCTGTACATATCATGTTTTGACACTTTTGTTGTTTTGGAGAGAATTACGGTGCAGAGGTTGAAGTTTTAGGTGTTGGAAAAGTGTGGCGTTTTACCTATGCACATAAACTCGCATATGTACTTCAGACTATTTAATGTGTATTCGACACTATTTTATAATACTTGTACCTGATATGTGGTTTTTACATTTGACAATTTTATTCTGGTGTTCAGACATTTATATATAACATTCAATGGACATACACATTCGTTATTTATTTTATTTGTTTGTGTGAATTTTATTGTAACCTCATTGGTGATACCAAGCTATTAACGGTCTGGTTAACGACAAGGTAAGGTCACATTATTTAATGGTTTGGGTAACGATATGGTGAAACCATATTAATTAATGTCTTGGTTTACGATATGATGAGACCACGTCATTGTATATCTTGGTTATGGTATGGTCGTGTCATGTCATTTAATTGTTTGGTTAACAATTTGGTAAGACCACTTTATTTAAACGCTTGGTTAAGGATAATTATTCATTCAAGAATGTGTCTTAATTCTTTATTGATCACAGATTTACTACCTCCAGTTTGAAGACTTCGATTTTAATAAAATATCTGCACATTGGCTTTGTTTAAAAACTAATTCATTATATGATTCCATGTAACTATACTTTCTTTAAATATTAATTTTTATTATCGCTAATCCGGAAGGTGGCTACAC